>AFRD01000193.1:0-59316 GCA_000222875.2 Periglandula ipomoeae IasaF13
TTTATTATATATATATATATATATATATATATATTAATATTTTTAATTTTATAAAAAATAAAAAATAAATTAAAAAGGTTTTTTTATATTAATTAAATAATAACTTTTAATATAATATTTTTAATTTTTAATTTCTTTTTTTCTAGCCTTTTTTATACTTTTTTAACCCTTTCTTTCCCTACTTACAAGGGCATATGGATCTCGTGATCACTCGTGGCTAGAGTACCTAACACTCATGCACTACTGACATTAGTTCTGGTCTATTTGTGTCTCGTAATCCAGAACTTGTGGCGCCCACGGTATTTGAATTTCCCTTAGACTCTCGAGGAGCCACAGCACCGTACATCTCATGCAGCGAGTATCCGCAAGAATGGGAGAATGCTTTCCATGCCGACCCATTGTTTTGCAGCGCAACGACGGTTATAGGCCGGTTATTCGCACCGCGAATACATCATTTTGGCAACAAAATGGTCTTCTGGGAATGCCACCATGGTCGCTGTGCCGAGATTCATCCGTGTGGAGTATTTGAACCAGCCCTTGGTAGTACCTATCTACTTTTTGGTGCTCGCATGGAGCAAGAGAAAAGTCATTTGGAGACGCGGTGGACCAATATGCCATGGAAGTTGCTACTCGGCACCCCAGTCTCCCAGACCGAGTGCAGCCCTGCCTAACAAATCTTCCGTGACTGGATTGGTCTTTTGGACATGTATTCGGGGCGCACAGGTGCGACGCTGCAAGACAGACTCCACGGATTGGACGGCATAGCCAGTTATATGAAAGCTCTGCTGCAGGAGCGCGGGTGCACAGATACTCAATACATGGCAGGCATGTGGGAGGCTATGTTCCCGGCAAGTCTGACGTGGAATGTACTTGGAGCTGGAACTCGATCTGCGGCACCCCAAATTCCCTCTTGGAGCTGGGCGGCGTTGCATGAAAAACTCAACCTTCCCCTCATGGAGCCCTACGATGGCCATCGCGAGGAGCGCCTTTATGAGCCAGTGCGTTTTGGGGGTGGGAGCAGTGCTGAGGAGCAAGGCAACAACGTGTCAAGCCAATGTCTTGACTTGAAGGGGAAATTAGCTCTTGCAAAGCTATACGCTCCAACGAATTCGCCACGCCTATATGGAGACCCAAAGGTGCTGATTCGATGTTTTGTTAGTCATGACATGGAAGATATCCACCTTGGAGAACCAACACCGGCATCTTCACCTGGATACAATTATGAGTGGACTGTGCGTTTCGATACGAACGAGGACATTACGGATGAGGCTTTGTGTCTGCCAGTTCGAATTGAATCAGCTGGCAGTCTAGGCTATTTCATGCAAGGACTGGCCTTGTACCGCTTGCACAACGGATGCCACGTTCGCCTAGGAAATTGGGAGATTCTGGTAGACAGTCAGGATGATGGTTTGTTGGATGAGACAATTCTCGAGCTTGTTTGAGCATGTCGGAGCCAGTCTCAGGGTTTCAAGGAAGAGCTTGCTTACAGGACACGGAGTAGTCAGACCGTGGCAGAAAAAAAGTCATCACATATTTCATCTGTATTCCATAGATTTGTTATTGAAGGTTTGGATCTCGATGCAAGGGTTTTGATAGGGACTTCGGTCGGATCTAGAATTCTGTGGAGAGCTACCGTGACTAGCCAACTCAACTCAGCATCAGTTACTTGTCGTGTAGAGACATGAAATGTTTTTGCGCACCATGATACTAGCCATTTGCGATTTTATTTCCAGTGCTTACAGGCGGTTACTGGCTAAAAACTGCGAGTGGGTTATAGATTTGCACTGCACAAGTACTGTGGCTGAGCCCGTACTAAGCTTAGTGAAGTGGATCCGGTTCCCAACGTACGGCTCCGAAAAGCAATGATCGCCAGTGTCCTTGGCAGTCTTGCTTAGAGGGGGATTACCTATATATTTTAACCGGTCGACATTCAAACAGGCATATCAGCTCTGGAGAGATGAGAGTGATTCAGATCGCATGAGTTATCTCAAAGCTAGCTGATTCGATCCAGCGAATGAATGCGTTGGTTGTCAGAGACGATGCACAGCGCTTGAGGAAGATTGTTTTCAAAAATATACGGTAACTCCCTGATGGCCTCAAGGGTGACGGAAGGGTTGTGTCGTCTATTGTTTTCAAGGGACATAATTCTGTGACCTTTCCGCCAACGCCGCATGTCGATAGAGTGAAATAAGGGAAGGAAGGAACTGTCACCTTTCTCTTAACTGGCGCATACGGTCACCTGACGTTGGTAAACCCCGCACAGAGACAGACAGGGCTGACTGACAAACGGCTAGGAGCAAGAAAGCCGAATCCATCGTAATGGCCATGATTACAGACTGATCCCATCATAGGGGAAAGGGAAGCAGGCGAGTATGGTGAGTCTCGTTCTAGCCGTGGTTACGCATCAGTAACAGGTCGATAATGGCACTTCCACCCGCAATGTCTCGGCCACGACTGCCCGCGGGGGAATACACTGTCGGCTGGATTAGTGCTTTACCAGTCGAGCATGCAGCCGCCATCGAGATGCTGGATGAGGTTCATGAGTCGCATCCGCTGCGAAGGAACGACTCCATTATATATGCCCTTGGCCGGATCCGGAAACACAATGTTGTCATTGCTTGTCTTCCTGCAGGATCAATCGGGATTGCATCAGCGGCAAACGTTGTCAAAGATTTAGCGGACAGGTTCCCTAATGCCAAGATCGGCCTCATGGTAGGCATCGGTGGCGGTGTACCATCAGACGATGTCGACCTCCGACTTGGAGATGTGGTTATAAGCTGACCTAAAAATGGTCACGGCGGTGTGTTACAATACGACATGGGAAAACAGCTTCCTGGCGGAGAGTTCCAAAAGATTAGCCACCTCAACGCGCCTCCACAACTGTTGCTGACTGCAGTCTCTGGTTGAATCAAACCACTGGCGGGGCCAAAAGTTATTCTCGGGATTTCTGGCCAAGCTTGAGGAAATTTCCAGGTTCAACAGAAACAATGCTGGTCCGGACTACTTGTTTGAGCCCTATACCCAGCATCAAGGAGGCCGCAGCTGTGCAGGCTGTGATAAAAATTCGCTTATTGAAAGAGATCCTCGTCCTCCTGAAGAGCTAGTACAATTTCACTATGGTACGATTGCATCAGCTAATAGGGTCATGAAAGATGCGCTGGAAAGAGATCGTACTTGCGAGGAACTTGGTGACGATATTCTTTGTTTTGAGATGGAGGCGGCTGGGTTGATGAACAATTTTCCTTGCCTCGTAATACGAGGTATTTGTGACTATGCCGACTCAAACAAGAACAACCGATGGCAGCCCTACGCCGCGGGAACAGCAGCCGCATTTGCGAAAGAGCTGCTGTGCACAATCCCGCCAGTGACGGTGGAAGAACAAGATACCATCAATGGTGTCCTGGCGTCAACAGGAAGTGGTAAGTCCATTTGCTCCAGCCTTTTGTCCCCATCGAGAAACTTCCATGACACCGCTTAAAGGAGACAAGAAGTTATGGTGCCGAATTTCTCGAACATCGGTAGAGCGTGGCTAGTAAACTAATTTATTGCACAGGGACCTTCTTCAGACTCGTTCGAGCAATTGATTACCTTGAGCCAATTTTGGAGCAGATACTGCCTGACTCAAATGCAATTAGATCTCAGTCCTCTCATAGCGAGGGGGACATAGCTTGGTTCACCAACACAACGAAATATCACGCCTGGAAAACACCAGCTCGTGCCGCCCCCCCATATGCCCCCCATATGCTCTCGCTTTCTATGGTATGCAGGAGAAGACGTTCAAAACTTCGCCCGGTCCTACGCGCGTGGAGAAAAGCTAATCGACACTGATATACTTTATCTGGACTGTCGAATGGCTAGTAAGGTTGGACGGGCAGTTCCACCTTCAGGCAAGCTGCTCAATTGGACCGCTGCCGGCTTTGGGTTGTGGTGCTTAATTGGTCAGGCATTACAAGATCGACAATCCCATGATCTGGCATCTGCACTACACTCTTGCTGTGAAAAGAATTCAGCCGTTATAGATGCAGTTAACAAATATGGCTCAATTAATGCGCCGTTACTGGGCACGTTACTGAAAGGAGCGTTGAATTATAGCCCGACACGGGATGCCGTCATCCTTCTTGATCGAGTTGATGCTATGGGGCAAGATGATCTATTTGTTTTGAGGAATGTCGTCCAGAACATAGTAGACGAACAAAGAATCCCGGGAGCAGCATCCATAAGGTCAATAATTGTTGGGAAAAATGAAGAAAAAGTCAAGTTTGTGTTTTCAGGAATAACTCAAATCGATGAGCTCTCTGAGTATCAAGGTAAACACGCGTATCATCACCGACATGAAATCAATGCTAACGGAATCAGAATGCATAAGAGCTCTGTCCTTCGAGAAATTCGACCTGAGACGCAGCAGAATTGAAGAAGCAGATACGGGAACCAACCAGTGGCTATGGCAACATGCAGCTTTTTCACATTGGAACCAAAAAAACTCCGGAATATTCTGGATTGTGGGAAAGCCCGGCTGTGGAAAATCCGTTTTGACTGGAAGTATTGAAAAACGTCTTATCGATAACGGACTGGTGCCTGAACCGATTGCAGCAACAGCAGAGACATCTCCAATTGTCGGAACGTGGTTCTATAGCGAGCAAGAACGGCTTACGAGCCACGTATATATACTTCGAGCTATACTACTCCAGATTTTAGCCCAAGAACCACGTTTCTTTCCACATGTTTCCCGTCATTATAGACAGTTAGATCCGTTTGATGCTTGGAAGGGTCAAATCTGGACTTTTCACGCTCTGCAGCAAATACTCGGAAATATAATTCTCGATAGTCAACGATCTCGTCCTATATTCCGAGTATTAGATGGACTTGGAGAGTCAGATTACCATCACGGAACCCAAGATGACTGCCTCTCTGTGATCCTGGACTTTATCCAGAATCTCACCTACAAGGCATCTCAATTTAAGGTCATCTTCCTTAGTCGTCCACACCCACTGATTTATCAGTACATTCGTGATCATGATTCTATACAGATGCACCAAGCCAACAACGCAGACATCTCGATGATGATCGAGAACGGTGTTGCCACTTTATTGCAAATGCTAGGCAAGGATGTCTCCATTAGGAAAGTCGGAATTGGTCCTGAGTCGGATATGGAACGTTTCAAAGGCCTGCAACTGGCAGAGATCAGGTGCATCGAAGAGATACGCAGCTATTTACAACATCATGCTTGTGGAATCATTCTTTGGGTTAAAACCTGTTTGGATGCTCTCAAAAAAAGAGCCAAGAGCCCATGCCGCTTGGATGATCTCTTGAGGGAACTTCAAGTGCTTCCCGCCGATATCATAGCGCTATATCAAAGTGCTGTGACGAGGCTTGCGGAAAGTCTCCTGACTTCGGAATCAAGGAAAATGGCCCGTAGAGCGATAATGTGGATAAAAAAGGCCTCCGAAAGCCGGGGATTACGGCTAGGAGATGTGCTGGATGCAATATCGATCCCTCACGACGTGGGCAACTCCCGCTGGTTTACTGATCCACTTCAGAATATTGCAGGAGTTCACACAGTTGGAGGTATCCACTTGATGCTGTTTGAATTGTGTGGCCCCTTCATCGAGATAGTAAGAACTCGGCAATCATTGTTGAATGAGGGTTCAGATCAGGAAATGCCAGCGGGCATTAACGCGGACCAGGTACAGCTGGTTCATCAAACAGCGAAGAACTTTCTTGAAAATAACCAAGAGGCCGTCTTCTTGAGGATTCCGAATAAAGTCAATGAAGAGATTATCCGCGAATCTCGAGACTATGTGGGCCTATCCTTTCCCGTGATACCTCAATCATACGACCCTATCCCCTCCTCGCCTGCTCTAAGCCTTTGTGACATTGTTACGCAAGTCTTAGAGTACCTAGAGAGCAAACCTCTTTTCTCCTACATATACCATGAGTTTCCAGCATTGATGGCTGAGGTACCTCAGAGGTACCGATCCATCTTTCAGCACACCACAGCCCCTCCAACAGAGAACATAAACGAGCTGAGGGTAATTGCAGAAATATATTTTCATTTTGCTTGCTGTCGAGGCTGGTCAACCGCCATCGAAAATTTGATTTGTCTACAAACTCTCGCCTTACGAGATCGCGAAATGTCACCAAACTGGTACTTGTTTGAGAACTCAACTATTCAGGGGGCCTTGAGAGCGGCAATTCGTCGGCAATTATTACCGGAGATTCGCATCTTGGCATGGTATGTCGGAGAAAGAGGCTTGGACCTTCTTGACTTCCCAACTACGGGACGTGATGACGCGTCTGGAAATAGCGTGATCGTCAAGGAAGCACTCGAGACTGGAGTCGACGAGATTGCGCTCATCGTAATCGGTTATAGCAGTGAGCGCGAGAAACAAGCTTTGCTTGCCTGGCTTCGACAGTATAGGTCAGAAACCACGAGGTCGGTATTGGATATTGGAGTCGACCAAGCACCCGAAGAAGACGTTAAACGGGCAATTTGGACAGTAATACAATTTTGGGGCGATCCACCGCAGCGACCACGCCGAGGGAGACTGTATTATATCGGTAGTGGCGGCGGCGGCGACGATGATTCAGACGATGACCGCGACAGCCACGACAGGAAAGGAGGTTTGAGAGGTAAATCTGGTGGTGAATTTGATATAACTAGGTATAAGGAAACCCTCCATGACGCTAATGTCTATGTGGAGAACCTTTATGGACCAAACCTGTATGGAGCCGACCTGTATGGAGCAAAACTGTACAGCGCAGACATCCAACGAAAAAAATAACCCTTCGGGTTTGCACCTGCCAAGTACGGCTATCATGGTTTTCTGAAGCCGAGATGGGACGTATCCAGTCGCTTGTCTCATGGAGTCCTCAGTCGACAAGTCAGCATTCTTAGAGGAGGCCGGAACTTATACAACCCTCGGCTGCCATCCATCTCAAGACCGTCTGCTCATACCTCCTTGGTAGACGACGGTTACACGTATGTTTCTGTTCAGAGGCAGATACTCACGGCAGAGCTACGGGCGCAAAACAGGCAAGCACAGACGACGGAGCAGGAATTTGAAGCAAGGATAAATGAAGCGGACTGGAGGACTGGGGACTCTGCTGCACAGGACAAAACTGAATGAGCATCACTTTAATACCCACTTGCAATCTTAATAGAGGTGGCAAATCTTTAGAATAGAAGAAAGCTATGTGCGTTCGAATGAGAATCCCCACATTGATACATAAATGTATGAAATGGCCTGGAAGTTGTGTCTCTTCTTCTGCAGATATTTCCTACACATCGGCTGAAATCCTAGATCGGTCAGCAGAAAGGAATATACTTGTGCCGTGTGCGCAAGTGGGTGGTAACTCTGTTGGCAACACAGGCGAATTTGCACTTCTTGCATACCACTGCCCGATACCTTTCGAAATAGTCAAATGGGTCCATTATTGCTGTATCTCGTAGCGCCTTTGGGCCGATGAAATGAAGAAGCCGTTCCCGAGGAACACTTTACGCGTCGACAAGGAAGAAGTGGCCCGGAGACGTTAGGACTGAGCACGCAAAATGATTGGTTAGTGGAAAATCAACTGCACCCTTGTCGCGTAATTCAACTCTACCCCAAAAATTGCGGGGTCAAAAATTCAACTCTACTACAATTGTATTTTCACGTCGTTTGTAGGTTGCAGGATTGGGCTGGCTTCATGAGCCACCCCGCGCCAAGCAAAAGATGCTCATGGGTAAAGGTCGGGACTACGACTCTATGAGGTCGCACTCACTATGATATAAGTGATCTTTTACGTTTACGAGACCCTTTGCATATAGCCCACAATCGAAAGTTGATTCTATTGAGGTCCTTGTCACAAAAGAAAGTAAATGTTGTGTGCCCTTATATTTTATGTGCGCGTTATACCCACCAAAGCTCCTCTCCATGCCCTACATTCTGCGTGTACGTGTGACCTGTTGGAAGCTCCACCAGACCTACCTATGCTTGTGTCGTGACATAGCAGCTGTTGGCGATCCCTGCTTTAGGGGTGTGAGCACCTCCGATGCTCATCAACAAGCACAGTGATCACCTCTCTATATAGAGACTCCCAAAGTTAAACCTCATAGATAGATACTCGTCCCTAGTTAACTCTCAGAACGATTATTTACTTGAATGCTACTGTCCACTTAACATTTACTCTATGTAGAAAGGCATAACTGATAGATTTGATGAATCATCTTATAATAGAGGCAGATGTACTCGATCTGAATAGTCGATGTTGGCATTAATTGACTCAACTCGATCATGACACGTGCTGAAAATGTTATCCCAGAGTCTCGTCTGCTTGCCATAGTCATGGCTTTTGCGCCAGCCCTTTTCGGTGATACAAACCATGGCCTTCAATTACCATCTCAGCGCGAAATATCCTTAATAACCAGCCTAAAGGCGTAGGGAGCTTGGCATGTATTCGAAGACCAGAATGTCCTAAAATCTCCCCATACGCCACATACTGATGGCATATCCACCAGTCATAAACATTAAGGGTAGCCCAAGATTTTGAAACGTAATATACGTCATTAAGGGCACCACAACCATATCGAAGAGTTCTTGTTCGTGGTCGGCATAGCTTGCCAGTACCGGATTAGGGTGCTTTGTTAGGTGGTGCGTGCGATGGAACTTTCCATAGGGGTGAAACCTCGTTCATAGCTCGGTGAAAACAGTAGAACCAAAAATCCAGAGTTATTCCATACATTCCAATCTTTATAGGCAGGAATAACCACCACTTGAGTGCACATACCGCTGACAATGGCGTCTGGTTGGAACCGTAGCAAAATAAAGTCATCATGCCAATGCGACATGTCGCAGCTTGGACTAGACTGAGAAATGCGGTCTCTCTAGCGGATCCAACATCTTTCATACGATCTCTGCTGTGTAATGATTTCCTATGTGACGGAGAATGTACATTTCTCGGGCGATGGCGAAAAATAAAGGCAAGGGAATAGAAGCTAAAGATGGCTACCTTTCCTGGATCACAACGTCTATAAAACAGAAAAGTTTCATGAAGAACAAGGGGATATAACGAATGAGATAGAATCCAGATTTGTTGCCTCCATTGCGAGAGGTATGGTATTTTGTCTGACTTAAGATGTATAGGGATGGCGGAGTTGGGTATTTTATTGCTTGAAGGGTATGCAGCATTTTTGAGGCCACATATCAAACCCATGATACGTTGACGCTTGCTTATACTGTAGATAGTGTTAAATATGTTTTCGGCAGAAAAAAGGGGAGGAAGGTACCTAAGCTTGATAAAATAAAAGGCTGACGTTGTAGGCTCTAAGCTTCAAAATATAAACTAGATTGAGGGGAAAATGCTGCCTGCAGCTAAGTAGCAGACAAGATACAGGTAAATTGTGGAAGAAGATTCATGTGATCTGATGGATGTCCCACGTCTTTTCGCAGATACCTTCACTGAGAGTGTTCCTAAGAACATCACTTTTCTCCTTCGTGAACAATCACTTCATTTAAAGTCGTCCGCCGATCCCTGAGACGGTTCCGTCATGAGCCAACATCTCAAGGCCACGTATTGCTTCGATCATCCGTGGCGCTGCTTCTACTTTCCGGAAGGATTTCTACTGATCTGCGACGGGCTAAGGCGTGCACGCCCTGATAATCTAAAGGGACAAGGCCAGGTCCCTGGATATGACATGCCATCCGCCCTTCCTTTGGCTCGAGTCCAATGCCCCTACATTGGGGATTCGTATTAGATAAGTCTCAGACGGCTAAACATTACATACCTGCAAGTGTTATTATATCGTCGACCGGGCAGCTGTGGTGCAGACTCTCATCCACTTCCTCCTCGTCTTCACGAATGAACCTTCCCGTAGCTGCCAAATTGATCTCTTCAACAAATCTATATCTCACAAAGGGAAACAGAACATCGCCTTGGTGGAGCATAGTGCGGCGAGTAGCATGTACAAAGTTGCAGGCGAAATTAGAGTCCTTGGATACCCGTCTTTTACGCCACCAGACCCCCACTCCAATGCGGCCCGCACTTGACTAGCGACATAGTCAGCTCGGTAGCTACCCGGACTCAGATGTATCGTCAATCGGCTGGCTAATCCTGGCCATGCCAACTTATTTCTCTTACCACATTAGATTGTTTACTGGGGGAGGGGGGTCGCATCGCTGATTCTCGGTTATACTAAAAACGTGTATCGGTGCGTTTTGATGAAAAGTTGGCGAGCAAGCATATGCTAGGGCGGGGCACTGCAAACACAAGTTACCGAAGTACGACAGGTACTAATCTTTAGTGCGCGACGTTTGAAGCGGAAATTTACTCTTACCCCACTTATTACTGTGGGCTAGCTCACATAACATTAGGCAGCGATGCTAGTAACAATCTCTGTGTTTCCCTAAGGCAATGGGTAAAGGGGCGGGACTATCTTCTAATAAAGCTGCCTTACGGGGCCGTCCGACGATGTTCCTAATACGACAATTACCACTTCCACTGATAAAGTAATTGCTCTCAGCTATTAAAAGGAAGTATAGTTTGTGATTCCCCTAAAAGCCGCGCCAGCAACTAATATGCCCTTCAGATAGCGCCGCACTAGCGTAAGCTTCATTCTTTACTTATTGAAACCTTTAGCAGCAGCATTTTTTTGTTTTTAGTATCGTTGGCTTGAAAGACGTTATCACAGGCTGATTGAACACAGGCTAAAATGTGTTGGCGAAGTGAACAGATTGTAGCCTTTCGTAAATGGTCGTGACCCATGACGTTTTCGTGTGTGGAGTTGATTGACGTACCCGAGTACAGCTAGTCTCCTGGCCATAGCTCCCCACGTATGGGCCCAGAAAATAATGCTCTAACCAAAGAACTTCTCTGGTTGTCTACACTCTACATGTTGGGGGTAGTATCTTCTCTTTCGACACCTCAGAATTAAGCGCATTCTCGGTATATGATCAAATACCCTACTCTGCTCAGTTAGCATATCATCCTATTCGGTTACACAGGTTCATTTCCATGTCTCTTGATAGAGCGCACGGTTGGGCCAAACGAGCTGAGGTACGGTGTTAGTCAAGCACAATAGGTCAGGCTCAATACAATCTCGTTTTTAATGGTTATTCCACCCAAGAATATCCCTTGTAGGGCATAACTCAGGGCATGGAGGCCAGCAGCGGGATATTTCAGCATCATTGCATATTTCTCCGCCCAATCAGGAAGCTCTTGTTTCACAGCCTGATCTTGTCAAATCACCCCGCGCTTCAACTTATCGTACCACTTTCGTCTTGAAACTGGTCATTTTGATCCAAAGCTATCTATCTCAGCTGAAGCTGTCAACGCCTAATGCCCTAATGTTGCCATGAGGATCCATCAAACATCATGGGAGGCCCGGGCGGCCGCGAAACGAGCAGCGACACTTGCCAAGATCAAACCAGACTGGAGACTTACGCCCGAGGACCTAGAACGAGCCCGCCTGCAGCGTGATATCACGAGCTCCTTTATGCACGGATTTCTCGATGAGAAGACAGTTTCCATCACGTCCATGAAAAGCGTGCCGATCCTTGAGGATATTAGCAGCGGAAGGCTATCCGCGACCGAGGTTGCAACCGCTTTCTGCAAGACGGCAGCTGTTGCCCATCAGATTGTTCGTCTAGTCACCGATACGACTTGTCCCAATTACCCCAAGCCATTGCTCACAAACTCACCCACAGAACAATTGTCTCCATGAAATTTTCTTTGAACAAGCACTCGATCGAGCCGAGTACTTGGATGAGTACTATACTAAGCATAACAATACAATCGGGCCACTTCATGGTCTTCCCATCAGCCTAAAAGACCAGTTTCACGTCAACGGCGTCGACACTACAATGGGATATGTGGGTTGGATAGGAAGCAATCTCGGTATTTCGGACCCAGAGGACAGTCATAAAGTCGAGAGCCAGATTATCACTGAACTCCTCTCATTGGGGGCAGTCTTGTTCTGCAAGACTAACCTCCCACAAACGCTGCTCTTCGGAGAGACCAAGAAAAATCTCATCGGACAAACGCTAAACCCTCGAAACCAGAATTTGTCGTCTGGAGGGTCGTCTGGAGGCGAAGCTGCGCTGATGGCCTTGGGTGGGAGTTCTCTCGGGGTTGGTACTGACATTGGAAGGTCGGTTCGCATCCCGGCGGGCTTTTGCGGCGTCTTCTCCATCAAGCCGACTCCGGAGCGCCTGACGTATCGCGACGTAGCGAATACGAACCCAGGACAAAACACATATCGCTCATCTGTTGGGTTTCTCGGGACATCGCTGGATGCACTGGAGCTATTGCTGAAGTCCGTCCTTAGCACGAGTCCCTGGCAATGCGACCCACCTGTTGTGCCGATTCCTTTCCGCCAAGAAATTATCGATTTTTACATGTCTCGTGTAGATCTGGGAGGTCGTGCCAAATCCGCTCCACAGGCCCTCAAGATAGGGCTGTTGTGGTCAGATGGGGTTGTTGGCCCGCATCCCCCTATTCTTAGAGGGTTGAGAATGGTCCATGATGCCCTCCAAAGCTCTGGCCACAAGGTATTATTGTCCGACACAGCCTAAATGGATATATAGGTATCCTCTCGCTAATAATCTTTGGCAGGTGTTGGACTGGGCTCCTCCATCACAAGCGACGGCCAAGCGAGTTCATGTAAGTCGTGTAGTTGTTGAAGTCCATCACTCTTCATGAATATATTCGACTAACGCATTTCTCGACAAAGCTATCTTTCCTGAAGGCTGACGGGGCACATGACATCCATAAACATCTTGACCCATCAGGGGAGCCCTTGATTCCTGATTTGAAGGATACTTTCAAACTTCGGCCACCGATGGATTTGCTAGAGTACCAAGACTTGACTCTCCAGGGCCTCGATTACGAGCGGCAATATTCCGACTACTGGGAATCTACGGCAGATTCAGATGGTTTGCTCCACTACACTCGCCCAAGCGCACGTTTAGGGTTGACATGTTCCCAGGTCATGCTGTCGACGCCGTCATTATGCCCGTTGCACCGCATGCAGCTGTGATTCCGGGGAAATTCTACCACACAGGTAAGTTGTGGGTGTGTTGGCAGCTAAATTTAGAAACAAAGTTGAATCAGAATACAGCATATACCGAAGCGATGAATCTGATGAACTATTCGGTCGTCGTGATTCCTGTCACACAGGCAGACAAGAAGGTCGACGTCTTTGATGACTCGTACAAACCCTTGGGTGACAAGGATCGGCTCAACTGGGAATCTTGTAAGCATTATAACCCCATCAGCCCTGTTCCTTCTATGGCGTTGAAGTGACAATCTCTGCCAGATGATCCAGACATCTACGATGGGGCGCCTGTCGGTGTTCAAGTTGTGGCAAGAAAAATTTGAGGAGGAGAAGGCCTTGGCAATTGCCAAAATTGTCTACGCTGCTATTCAGAACACCCATGGTCTTTGATATTCTCCCTTTGAGATAACAGCGTCTGGTTGCTCGGCGCCGAGATGATGTTGGCTCAAGTAGCTTGCCTGACAAAGGAGATGTTGTTCTCTATATACTCAATCTGACCCGATTCCTAACGTACTTTAAAGGTAGCTTACAATTTCAACCTTTCCATTTTCTTTTGCAATTTCCAAAGCTGTTTTGAACATAGGACTCTTAGGATATGGGTTAGCCCCAGCATCGAGCAGCTTCTTTACTATCTCCAAGCTGCCGACCTGACACGCCATCATCAATGGAGTCCATCCGACTTTGAACACTCGCTCGATGCGCTGTTGCGATTTCAGATTGGCACCAAGTTTAAATACGGAATCCTCGCCCTGTACCTTCGACCAATCTGACTCGGGGGCACAACCGGCCTGCAGGAGTCTCTCGACGACCTCTAACGAGCCTCTCGCAGCAGCGAGGAGCATCACAGTCTCATCGCGAGCGGATATTTCTTCGAATGAGGCGCCGTGGCTCATCAGTAGATTGACGGCGTCAATATCCCCGCGATAGGCTGCATGCATCAAGGGGGTCCAATCATGCTGAGACCTTGGCTCCGGATCAGCGCCTGTCTCCAGAAGCATTGCCATAATTCCTTTGTGTCCTTGACTTGTTGCTTCGGCCAGTGCCGTCCATCTATCAGGCGACAGATGGTTAACATCGGCTCCGTGATTTAGCATGAACGCGACGCATTCCACATCACCACGCTTTACAGCGAGCATCAGAGGTGTCCAGCCATGCCTGGACGTTGTGTTGATGTTTGCTCCATGCAGCAGCAGGATCTTCATAATGTCCCAGTGACGTTCTACAGATGCTAGTAGGAATGTCGCCTCGCCTTTCTCGGCACCATTCTCTATGTCGCAGCCACTGGGGCCAGCTTGACCTTCACCTACCAATTTCTTCACTCCCCAATAGTCACCTTCGAGCGCGGCCTTGCTGAGCTTTCCCAGTTGTCCTCGGCTGATAACTATCGTGGGAGTGATTTGGCTCACAGCTTCTGTTTTCTGGCCAGCATACTCATTTTCGTTGGAGAATATCTTGAAAACCTCCGACGAGGAAGGGTCTGCTCTAAGGTCTAGAAGTAGTCGTACTACTCCATCATAGCCGTGTAGAGATGCCATCATCAACAGGCTAAAGCCGTCGTGGTTTGTCAGGTTGATCAGACCCGACACTAGCCCTGGTTGAGATTCCTTGAGATCTTGAAGCGCCTTTTGCAGGGAAGCCGGTTTGTCATTGACAGCCATGGCGAATACCTCATGAGCGACCTTGAGCAGCTCTCCTGCGGGAGGCTCGACTGCAGGTGTATTCTCGGCCGGCTTTCCAGCAACATGGTCGTCTCTAAGCGGTACTTGACGACTCTCTTCTGTTCGAGTCCGGACAATATCTGAGTGGTCCTGTCACGTAGACATAAGCGCTGGAAGTTGGTGATCGGTGTATAGAAGCATACCTGTATCCAGTGTCTGAACCAATTCCACCCACGCTTCGTCTTCCAGAGAGTTCTCCACCCATCACATGCCTCACAAAAACCCTCCCATACTCCATTCGCCCCCTCCACGAGTCGAATCTCTAAGGGCCTCGGCAGGGGTACTCCCGAGTCGGGAATGCCGTGGAAATAAGTCAAGTGGAAGCGGTAGCTACCGTCAGACATGTTGACCCAGTGTGAGACGGGACAACGGGCACAAAAGCCCTCTTTTCTCTTCCCTAACCCACGCGCCCAGCCTGGGGTGAATAGATCCCCGCCAAAGATGGGTTCCTGGCGGACGGGAAGAGCGTTGATGTCTTGAGTGTCAAAATCCTCTTCCGGGGGCGTGAAGTCGTGGGGAGGCTGCCATCTCAATGCTAGGCTTGGAGATGTTGTCATTGCCGCCAAAGAACGTTGTTCTTTGGCCGCTTCATCAAATAGGATCTGGACAAGGTCTGCCCCTTTCAAGATTGGCTGATCTAAGTGTCCGAAAGCTTCTTCGGAGTCATACCCATCTTGTTCGTCCACGCCTTCAGCATCAGACTTGTCTTCTCTCTCGGACTTCAGTTCCGTCGAAGGAAGCACAAAAAAAGCAAGCTGTTCCAGATGACGCCCAAGGTGATTCTTAAACCTCTCTAGTGAGATCTGGGAAATCTGGCCTTGGGTGTAGCCGCGGTTCCGAAGCACCGACGAATAGTCGCACAACGGACAGTCTGACGCGGAGATCGTAGTCAGTGGTCGTCGAAACTTCAGGATGAAATGGTCAAGACTCTGTACTGGAATATCTGCAGGGTGTTTCTGTAAGATATGCGACCTCATCTCATTCGCAGAGGGACACTGGGAGCTGCACAGCTCACAGGTCCAGACTGCCCGATGTGCCTCCATCTCATGAGCCCACCACTTGTGACGGGATCCAAATTGCATTTCCTGACAGTCTTCGAATACACAGGTGTAGGAAGACAGATCAGCATGAACATGACTCCTAAATTCTAAGGTTAGCTGATGTACTTCTTGATGAAATGTTTCTGATTGAAGTCTGAAGGTGTTCACACATACTGCCAGGCATCCATACTCGGTATTTCAACAACGTTGCAACAGTAGGGGCAGGCAAAAGGTACATTGGCAGTGACATGATGTGGACAAATTGGAATTTGAAGCCGACAATCCTCCCCCGGTGCCCACAAAGACTTCCCAAACGTCGTTTCGGGGTAAGTTGACGGGGGAATGCTGTCTGGTGCTCGGGTGTAGTTTGTCGTTGCTCGAGTCCCGCTAAGGTTTGACATAGTCTGGAGTGGCCTCAATTGTCGACACCCTAGCAAAGGAGCCGACGTTGCTCAATTCCTCGAATTTTTGCCAAGAAATTCTAGCCTCCTGTGTCCCAGAAAAGTCGACAGACAGTTTTTCTCGGTGGCGTCTCCGATACCAAAGCCATTATCGGCGCTGCGCGTTTGCCTTGCCTAATTTCTCGCACAATGCCTTGTTCCCAGCTGTCGCTGGGAAACGCTCCTGTACATGATTGATATCGAGGCCAATGTCATAGTTGGTGTAAGTTGAGGAAAGGCTGAACTTGGCTCTTTTAGAGCATTTATGAATTTGAATAGACAACCTGAGGAGGCTAGACAAAGACTCGTTGATCGATAGACACAAGTCTCGAGACTCTGTGACGACCACAGGTCCACTTTTGCCTACATCAGAGGCTGAGCTGGGAATAGGTCTGGAGTCGACAGAATCAGGATCTTCTTCATCGCTGAACTCTTCACTTAAGGACGTAGAAGATTCTTCGGGCCAGCTGAGCTGCTCTCTTTCTCTTTTGACTATAGGAAGCACTATCATATCACCATTAGCACTCGCCCACATGCTTCACAAGTCCAATTATTTCATGTGCTTACGTTCAAGAACAAATCCGTCTAGTTGTCCTAGCAATCGAAGAATTTCCTCCCTCAAGTAGCCACTTGGAATCCTTTGGTCGAGTGATGCTTCGCCTTTCTGGAAGACGCCAAGACTACTGACCCAGATGTTGAAACGGGCAAGGCATTCTTCTTGAAGGCAAGTGGGATCTACACCTTCAGGTAGTCTCCCAGCACTCTTATCGGAAACCTCGCGGCAAAGGGTTTGGAGGTGGCGCCTCGTTCGTGATGCACATACCGTGATGGGACCGAGTGTGGCATCCATACTAGCATGTGCACTTATGGGCAAATGAAACCAAGTTTTCGAATCGAATATGGCAGTAGAAGATGACTGAGCTTACAATATTGCTTCCTGGGCATGCTTGATTTTGATCTGGGAAGACCAGGCTGCGCGAGTATCACGACCTTGCATCCAACAACTTCCCCGCACGGGGTGGCACAAGCGTCCTGGTCATAGCTCGACAAGGAGCCATGTCACACCTCGACTATCGCGGAGCCATCCCATCTTCGCCTGGGCTCCAATCGCAATAGGAGATGGGAGGACACAGCATATGCGGAAGCACCCCGTTTTCATAGCTCCAGCATACGTGATGACAAGGCTTGAGGATAGCAAAGGTGCCCGGTATGCAAAGTGCAATTGGCTGGTGGACACACCCCTAAAAGCGAGTAGGGGGGACGGACCCAGCCGCAGCCTGATTTCGCCAGAGGACACATAAAGCGGACGATCGTTCTGCTCGACTCGAGAGGGGGCGAAATCCAGAACAACTTGTCGGCCCTTGCGGAGTAGATTGGATACTAAAGCCTTCAAATTTCTCTCTGCAAAGATCAACTGGGCGCCTCGAAATATGTCTGGGGCAGTCGAGCTTGCGGGTCTGGCATTAGGGACTTTCCCTGTTGTGATATGCCTCTTGGACTCTTTCCAGCGGGGGTACGGGTATTTTAAAGCTTGGAGAGGCTTCCGGCGCGAGTACATCGAAATCGTCAACAAGCTGAGGCAGGAACAGATCCTCCTTAGACAGCATATCGAGATTATGCTTCGATTTGTCAACGACTCCGAATACGATTGCCAAGTCATGGCTCAGGACCTAGAAGCCGCACAATGGCAGAGTTCGGTGCTTGATGAGCGACTACAGGAAAAACTGCAGGGTCTCGGCGAGTACGACGTTTACAAAAGCACTTTGGAGTCAATCACGACATCGCTCAAAGCGATGGAAACGAGACTCAAAAAGTGTGAACCACAGGTATGGGAATGAAAAATGCTTGAGAATTCAACTTCGTCACAGATGCTGAGCATGCAGCTAGGTTAGTAAATCACGGAAATTGGCTTCCAAAAGCCTCGACCTCGAAGAGCAGTTCAAACGGCTTCGGTTCACGCTTCGAAGAAAGGTTTGGCACGGACGAGTTGAAGCCCTCGGTCACCAAATCGATCGTGTGGGGAAAATACTGGGAAATGCAGAGGATCTTGCCCAAGTACGACAATCTCGTGGCTTTTCCATTTCCCGAGGTTTTGAAAAGGTCAGGTCTCAGGCAGCCAGTCTTCACGAGGCTATCAGAAAAGGCTTCACATGCTCATGCAAAAATGAGCATGCTTTCAAGCTAGTGCTGGCCGACCGTACCAAACCACACCCAACAGACCCTGAGACGGGTTTACGGCCACTCCGCGTTGCTTTTCCCTTGCGTCAGCGTCTTGGACGAAGCCTTACACTCTGATTCATGCGAGGGATAAATGGTGCACGGTCAATACCACTTTAGTAGCACCCGTTGATAACCCGCAACAGGAGACCTCCGGACGAGACACCATAGATGAATCAACCTTGTGCAGTGACTCAAATATGACGGTCAGCCTTTCAAATGCAACTACAGCACCCACCACGCACTTTTCAAATTGTATCGACGGCAACGAAGCCAAGCCAAAACAAGATAGCAACAATTCTACCAAGTTACGGTTTCCGTCCATGCCAGGCCAACTCAAACAGCACGTCCAAATCACAGATTTATGTTATCACCTCCGCAGTTATGGAGAAGAGACATACCTTGGCCACTTGTCCGATGAAAAGGGCTCATGGCATCAGTTACAAATATTACCGTCCCTCTCCCTAGCCTCGAGCGAATTTATCAGAATTATCAACTTAGAAGCAATCCTCAACAAAAGCATCACCGACTTTCATGCTAAGGAAGATAATCCACTGGAAATATCCCGTCGCGAGCGAATGTCGGTGGCGCTAACTCTGGCGTACGCTCTGATGGAGCTGCAACTCACTCCATGGATACCTACAACTTTATGCAAGGCAGATGTTTACTTCTTTCAGCGCAGAGATGGCGTCGTCGTGACCCAAAATCCCTTTTTTGTTTGCGAAGTTGGCTCGATGGACAAGGAAGTCCAACAGCAACCAGCATTGCTTGGCACTGATGAAGATCATGGCAATGCTCTTCTCTCTCTCGGAATTCTGATCATGGAACTCTGGTTTGGGGAGAGCATCGAGTCCAAGTCTTGGTGGAAAGATTCGTGTGGCCCCAACGGCCAGCGAACACAGTTTACCAACTTCAACGCTGCACTTACTTGGCAAAAAGATATGCAATGCTCAGGAGGGAGAAGACTGCATGAGATTACGCAAAGATGTATCTACAGCAACTTTGGAGTCACAAAACGAGATCTGTCGGATGATCAGTTTGCTGCGGCTGTATTCGAGGGTGTCATCAGGGAGCTTCAGTGTTTATTAGACTGCTTTGAAGAGGCGAGGACGGTGTCAGACTTAGGGAGATTGACTTTGTGATGAAATCATTTTGATATGTTTATAGGCGTTTTCCAAATGGTCCGTCTTGAGATGAGTTTACCGCTGCGTAGGGAGGGGACTATCGGCAGCGTCGCAGTCGGGGAATATGATCCTACTGGTAGCAGCCTTGCGCTTATCCATTGATAAACCGGTATGACTCTCGCCGCTATTTTGGCATGAGGAGGAGAAGTGCTATTTAGCAAGACTGTTGACGGTAGAGTCAGATTCTGTTGGCAATGACAGGGTGCAAGAAAACTGGCCTTGGTCCCAGAACTGAGGCACACAGTCGGGATCTATGATCCCAAAAGCGGGCTCCCGCAGCTCCCCGCTCAGCCCACCGCAACTCTAGGATTGGATATTACCTTAGCTCTTGCTGGGTGGCAACTCGGGCTAGAGCGACCAGAAGTCCGCTCTGGGAATGCAAATAGAAACGAACTGTGGTGTGCTCGAGTTTCGTCTCCGGATTACTTGGTAAGACCATCAGGTCATGGCCAAACGCAGCGCGGGCTACGCTCGTCTAGCTGGACATTGAATGACTGTCAGTAGTGTACACGGCGAACTGGAACTAAAATCCCTCACTAAAGCAAAGGCGCTCTAATCTGGCAAGTGATCGACCCGTAATATGGCGGGCCGTGTTTCATGGGTGGTTCCCAGATAGGAAGCGGCCGAGCGCGGATCTTTCCTTGTGCCAATAGACTCAACTGCGTCAACACTTAGCAACGGATTTGTGCACACACAGCCAAGTCGGCAGCAAAATAAAAGGAGAAAAGGAAAGGAAAGGTCGATTTATATGTTCCTATGGATAAAATAATCTTTGTAGTGTGATTTACACTAGGCAATATGTATATACATCACAGTACCTTATAAACGCGCGAGGCAGATTTGTGGACAAAAAAAAGCCCTCGGGAGCTGACCAGGATTTGCCGTGATAATCCTTGGTTGTCCAAGCTGATACTTCCTGCGAGAGTAGTAAGGTTCACGGTCTTTGCGAAAGTGCTTCGTTTACCGGCGAGAGAGACGAGAAGACGACTCCCACCGAAAGCCACGTCATCACATCCTGCGAAACGAGCACATGTCTTCCTCGCAAGGCAGTGATCAATATGATCATGCGGTTGGGTTCCTAGGGTTGCCCGAAAATATCCGTAAAAACATATACCAAAAGCTGCTTGGACGGCCGCAGACATTTTTGCTCTTCCAAGATGGCGGTTTCCCGGCCAGACTTTACGAAACGACTCGGGTTCCTCTACCTCAACAAGCGAGTATACAAGGAAGCCTGTACGGAGCTGTACGGATCGAATCGATTCAATCTAGTCGACACTATGCAGCATCAACATCGACTTCTACATTCCTTCTTCAAGGCTATAGGGCCCATACATACTGGTTTAATTTCACACTTGTGCATCAGTTTGCCTGCTACATTTTGTGCTGAGGATAAATCGGGAATCATCAGTGTCGAAGAAGACGATCTGTTGAGCATTCGACTTCTTCAAGAGAAATGCACCAACTTGGCAACGCTGGAACTGTTCGTCCACAGCTACAACTCGACAGCTCTGGCTGGTAGTGATCATGCCCAGTCCGAATTTGCACGGGAATCGTTAAAACAGATTGACGAGCACCTGAAGGCTATTCTTTCCTTGCGTAAAGTCATTGTCAGGTTGTACTCTGGAAGCCTCACGCCTTTAGCTCTGGAATTAACGCAACGATATGGATGGATAGTTTTACATGGCGATCAAGAACCATGAGGCTAATTTTGATGTCAAGGTTGCCATGATACATGTCTTGCGTATATTACATATAAACGCGATGGGGTGGTAAACAGCACCACGCTCTCGCTGCCTCTGACCACGGGCATGACAATGCTGTACAGCTACTGATGGGCAATGGGATGGGCATTCGCAGGCAATCTGGAAAACTGCGGAC
This sequence comes from Periglandula ipomoeae IasaF13, assembly GCA_000222875.2. Classification (NCBI taxonomy): domain Eukaryota; kingdom Fungi; phylum Ascomycota; class Sordariomycetes; order Hypocreales; family Clavicipitaceae; genus Periglandula; species Periglandula ipomoeae. Next base: position 21,508 of record AFRD01000193.1, read on the forward strand.
TAGCTCTTGAGGCGACTGCTTTTTGCGAGCATGCGGAGGTTGTGGAGCTTCACTCAATATGGCAGCGCTTTCAACCACGCAGGGAAGACGTGGAGTGTTCTCAAGGTCGTCTCATGAAGCTTTCTCTGGGAGTCTACTGAGCTTGCGGAGCCACTGCTCACCAAAAAAAGCGGATGTCAGCATGCACAAGGAAGCTTATAGCTCCACACTCCTAGCTGTTCCTGAAGCCTGTCGGACGCCTTCACAAACCAGCCTCGAAACGAACAATATGCTGTGATGAACGGGTCAAACTCGGTACCTATAGGGCCATAGCACACTCGCTGGAAGTAGTCTGGCTACTGGAAAGCTGAGATGTATGAAGAAAAAGAAATTTATGGTCTGAAACACTTTCAATTCAGCTGCAAGCCAGAACACACATATTATGGCGTCTTTGAAATGTTGTGTCTGACTTGAAGGCTCTGTTTCTGCTCATTTAGGTTGTAAGTCGAAGCATCCTGATAGATTAAAGCCATTTGTAGCCGCGACTATTGTTAACCCCGCCCCCATATACCGGTCAAGCATAAAAGCATACCCTTTGCTTCATTTTTGCCGGATAGACTTTGACCAATTACGCTTCTGTCAAAAATTGTATCCTCTTGAATGGGACTCTTGCTGAGACGCAATTTACAGGGCGATGAGGTGCCACGCACTCACGATGAACATGACGAGTCGCGCTAGTCCATTTTCGTCAAGCTTAATCCATCTGCCTGTCACTGTGCCGTCATGCCGCTGCAAGTGCCAAGACACCTCAATGCCAGCAGCTGGTTTGCACTTGTCGCATGACACCTTGTATCAACTTAAATTCATCCCTGATTACGATCATATGGTCTTCCTACAAATTCCACATTCTTTTTCCAAGCCAGTGCTGTTCTGGACAGCAAACCTACGCGCCACAGGGACTCGTACAGCCGCCCACCTTGATCCCTGCCGACGGCGGCTCCACTTTTGGCCGTGGCCAGCTCCAGAATCCACACAAGCAACTAGTTGACCTCAAGACAGGCCATGCGCCTCTAAATACGAACGCATCGATCCTCCATCCTCCATCGCCTCGCACCTGGTACGATGACATATCGCCCTGTTCCAATGTCCTTAACCTCGTATTCCTTTCCTGTTCCCTCTCACCAATTCCCTCGGCGACAACCTCGACTTTGAGTTTGCTGGTCCCTGTCTCTGCTGCGCCCTGCGTCCTGTGCAACGCCGCTCTCTCTCGCAATCGCCCAACCATCAAACCGTTTCATATCTCGACATGCGTGCCCCTCCGAGCCCATTTTGACAAACACCCGCATATTGCGAACAAAAAACCAGTTCCGTGTTCCTCAACCTGCCAAACGGCTACATTTTCCCTCCCTCTCTCTCACCCACGACGAGATAGCCAAGCAAAATGTGGCCGTTTTCGAACTGCGGTTCCGACTCTTGCACGGCCCGAAACCCCAACAAGCTCGACTCGAAAGCCCTCATCGCCCTACTGCCGTTTGTCGCCGCCTTCATCATAATCGATATCCTCGTCGTCAGGCACATCTTCCCCAAGCTGAGCCGCGCTCATAACGAATAGCGCGACGGCGAAGACCATTACCTCCCCGCCCATGCACCGCCCGCTTTGCGACAAGCCCATGCTGAGCACGGCACAAAGAGTTGGAAACGACGCGGGGCGACATGGGCGTTCGGCACCACTGTCTCACTAGCCGTCGTTCTTGGCCTACTTATTCTTGGAGAAATTTTGGAGGTCGTTGATCCGGTTGCCAAAAACTTTGCTCTGCATCTTACCGTGCCATCGTTGCTGTTTCTGCTCGTGGGACTGGTTCCATGGCTGCAGTGCCGCGCCATAATCACCAGTGCGGGATGGAGCTTCCAGCGCAATGCCAAGGGCTCAATACCCAAGTTCGCCTGGGGCTTGCAGTTTGCTCTGTTTAGTGCATGGCTCTTCAGCTTTTGGACGATCGGTCACACGGTGCCGCATTCAGCTTCAGCTTCAGCCTCACGGAGCAAAGGAGACTTGCACTCACGGAGCACCAAACGCAGCATATCCGAGACATTGACAAAGGAATATCTCGAGCGAGTTGGCGTTGTAGGAATTTGTCTGATGGCACTGCTAGCGGGCTTCGCGTCCGTATCTACGCCGTGGCACACGCTGATAGATGCTTCGTCACGCAAGAAGCGACCGGTCACTGAAGCCAACCTCAACAGGAAGCAGGCCGGGCTTGAGGCCACTGGTGAGATGCTCACCACCAAGCGTCACCAGTTGCAGCTGCTCGAGAGAAAGGCTTCTGATCCTACGACATCAGCCAAAAACGCGAACGGCCTGGTGGGAAAGATGATGGGCACTTTCAGAGGCATATCCAGCGACGAAGCTGAGATGCGTGCAATTCGAATGGAAATTGCCAGACTCGAGACCATGGAGGCCAACCTATCTTCCATTGGCGGCCGCATCATGCTGGTGCCGTCGTACGCATTTGCCGCCTACTGCGTTTACCGCATCCTCGCTACTATTCTGACGACGATACGTCGATTCAACTCCCCATCCGCCAGCTTCGCCAGCACGGACCCCATCAACCGCTTCCTCGGCCTCATTGCACGTCACTGGGATCCCAAGCTGGACCAGCTGGCATGGGCACGAACAATTAGCTTTGCCTTGAGCAGTGTCATTCTACTTGCCAGCGCCAACAGCGTCATCCAGACCTTCCACCTTTTCGCCAAGTGGACACCGGGTCTCCTACGACATGCCCAAGCCAACTTGGCCCTGGTGGTCGGTCAAATCACTGTGACATGTGATTTCTGCATCTCTGCTCCTCCGCAGCCAACTCCCCGCCAAGGCTGGTGGTGCGGTGACAGGCGTTCTTCAGGGGGCGTTGAGTCCTGGATTTGTGGACCACTGATTTGAGACGTGGTTCTTGTTAGGAAGCGTCTTGACTGGTCTGGGCATTTGGATGGGACGCAAGTTGTCGAGATTCGACGATGACTGGGACGATTACGGGACTGAAGAGATGGGCGCGAAGAGGTCATGACAACTTGGCTGCTTGTATATAGCGTTCTTGGTGGGGTCTACTGGTTAGACGCATTCTATTATTGTGCTATAATTACTACGTGAATACCATCTTTCTATCTCAGTTAAGCAGTGATTATGCCCATTTTCCATAATACCCGATCTCTCAGAGCATTCGATCCATCGTGCAGGTGTCCTTGTAACCTCTATCTCGTGCTTATACTCGTAATCGTCTATTTCATAAGCATATTCATACCTCTAACTTCTATCTTCCATCACACTTCACTTCCATCCCCTTCAAACCCGCATCACGGATCCCCCTTGAACGCCTCCCCAGGAAACCTCATCAACCTCTTTCCCTCCCTATCCGCCCTCACCCTAAACCCCTCCAGAGCCGTCCTCCAAACACCCTCGCTCACAAACTCGATTTCCCCTCCATCCTTCCACTTCGCCGTTCTCACCTCCTCCGTCACCCACGCCCACTTATCATGCTCCTCATCATCCAGCTTGATCGCGCCATCATCATGAAGATCCTCCTCCACGTCCACCACCAGCGTGACTTTACCCCATATATTCCCCGATTCACCAAACGACACCGTCTGCGCCGCATCTCCTTCGTTCTTGGCATCTTCTTCGCCCGCCGTGATGCCCAGTCCCCTGAGGTGTGACGCATCTTCCGACATGAGCATGCCAATTGGGTAGAGGACAGATTTGACAGTCAGACCCGTCTCTTCGCGCAATTCGCGTGCAGCGCCCTGTTCTACTGTTTCATCTTTTTTATCGCTGATGCCCCCGCCTGCGATTTCCCACTTGGTAGGATATGAGTCCTTGGGGTGGCGTTTGATGAGCAGCGTTTGCGGCTTGTAGGGCTCTTGGGTGTTGCGGAAGACCATGGCTGAGGCCATGAGGCAATTTATGTGTTTTTGGTGGGAGAGGAATGCGGAGGGTGAGAGGGCGATGGATGCCCGGAAGGCCTCGGAGGTAGAGGGTGGGAATGCGGCGAAGTTGGACATTGTGGGTGATTTTGTTATTCGGGATGTGCAGTGGTGTAGCTTGAGATGAGAGGTCTGGTGGGATGAAGTGACGATGGGTTTTAGGGCCGGTGGGGTGTGGATCTTGGTTTTTTTAAACGTCGTGGGCTGAGGGTAGCTTGTTTGTCTGCCTGGGGTTGATGCTATGGAGCCTGGTAGGCATCGAGATAAAAATGCGAGAGAAGACAGATGGATCATGACGATAGGTTAGCATGGGAGATGAGGAGAAAAAGTGGCATAAATATCTGTTGTCGAAACGGTGCATACGTCATTGCAAAGTGGCCGTTTCATGTTTGCCTGCGACTAGCATCTCATCTCCTTCCCGAAGCAACCAGACGGCGTAGCGACATCACAAGCCAAGTACACATCACAGGTTTGCATCCATCTTTATTAACTGTTTTATTACTTTACCGTCTTTTGTACTCAACGAAAAAGCACCGCAAGAGCCCTTTATTTTCCCCTATTCAGCTATTCCCCCCACCCCTCCCGTTCCTCCCATTAGCCTCCTCAGCCCTTATGTCTCGAGAATTCCTCCTTTGCGCACCATTTCTTCATCGTTCAAATCCATGTGCCGCGTTAGAAGGTCTTCATGCCGCGTTCTCGTCGTAGTCTCTTCATCGTTCATGATTCATGCAGCGTGTGCAGGGACATAGTATGACAGAAAATGGACGAAATCAGGCTACATACTCGTAATTTGGGCAACGACTTCTCCCTCAGATAAATCGCCTTAGGTTTGCCAGCTAAAACCAAACCTTTGGTGGGCGGAAATTGAAATGAGGTCAGATGGGACGAGATGAAATTATCCTTCCTCCATAGCTGGAATCAAGAGGCATGTGAGACAAGATGCGAGCGAAAGTGAACAGGTCTGGGAATCCATGGGCGCTATCTTGCGACGGCATCTAAAGGTCGTTAAAATAAGAAACGGAGATGCGGAAAAGAGGAACAAAAAAATGAGAAAAATGATGAGACGTAGAGAGAAGATATCAACCAGTCGTGGAAAGAGACAGAAAAAGGGGGCGGTTGAAATAGAATGTACAAATCAATCTCATTGCTTTTAGTCTTCCTAAGACGCCATGGGACGTCCCTGACGCCCCTTCTTGTTCGGTACAGTCTTCCATCCGTCTTCGTCAACTTGCGTGGCTTCGCCTTCGCCTGCCCCCTGGGCAGAACCCTGCTGGGCTGCTCCGTTAGCACGGGGTCCTCGGCCGTCATTACGAGGTCCCCGGGGAGCACCACCCCGTCCGCCTCGAGCACCACCCTGGGCGCCACGTGGGATGCGTTGGTCGTTGGAGGCGGATCTCCAGTTGGATGATTCGGTGGCCTTTGACTTGGGAGGTTCCTTGGGCTCCCGGGGCTCTCGGCTGCGAGCGCCATCCTTCTTGTCGGCGTCTTCTTGTGCGGTGCCGGCCTCGCCGTTATTGGTCTCAGCGGTGTTGGCTTCTTCCTTGCTCTCGTCTCCTTGAGCGGCGGCCGCTTCCTTCTCAGCAGCAGCCTGCTTGGCAAGTTTTCGCTCCTCCTTGGCCTTCTCGTCAGCCTCCTTCTTCTCGAGGATAGCCAGTTGTCGCTTTTCTTCAATCTCCTGCTCTCGGGCAGCGGTGTTGATAGGGCGAGCAGCACCGAAGGGGCTGGCTTTGGCGTCGCTGCTGGGTGTGGCAACAGCATCGGTGGCCTCGGAGACAGTTCGCTTCTGGAGGTTGAGGCGAGGGCGGCTGGCTGGAACAGCGGCTGCCGTCGAGGGCGAGGCTGGGGATTCGGCCTCTTCCTGAGCCTTGGCAGCATCAGGCTTCATGTTGCTTCGCCATTGGAAATCTTTCTCGGCAGCAGTTGGAGCACGCTCGGGCTGCTCACGTCTGGGGGGACGAGCACCTTCCTGTCGACCCTCTCCCCAAGAGGCTGAGCCCTGTCGACTTCCACGGTGGGATTCTCCTCGCTCACCAAGGCTGTCTGGTCCGGGACGAGGTCGGCTACCATCACGAGGTCCAGGGCCGCCCTCTTGAGGCGACAGAGGAGCCAAGGGCCCGCGTCGCTCCCAGTTCATTTCACGAGGAGCACGGGGTTCGGCAGCGGGGTCGCGGGGAGGGCGACGCTCACGGTCACCACCAAAGTCAGAACCGGGACGGCCACCACGGCCAGGCAAATCGGGGAGAGGTCCCTTGCCAGTCCAGTCGCTCAAATCGCGTGAAGAGTCAGCGCGGCTGTCACCGCCTCGGGCTACGGGACCGTGAATTAGCGACTTCCAGGAGTTCACATCTTCGCAGGAACGAAGGTCACTTACGAGGATCGGCAACCTTAATTTTGATCATACGGCCCTGGAAGGACTCTCCATCGAGGGTCAAGGCCTTCTTGAGACCCTCAGCGTCGGTGAACTCGACATATCCGAAACCCTTGGGACGCTGCATCTCACGGTCCTCGATGATGCGAACGCTGACAATGTCGCAGCCTTCGAAGAACTCGGTGACGGTTTCGGTAGTCGCATCGTACGACAGGTTGCCCAGATGGGCAGTGAAGGGAAGCTTGTCGGGAAACTTTGCAGGAATGCTCTCGCGGACAGAGTAGCCTTTTGCCGGGTTAGCCATCATTATCATCCGCGGACCTCGGAGTGTACTGGAGTAGATGCTTACCGCGATCCTGCCAGGACGTGCCAGCGGTGCTGCTGCCAGCACCGTAGCGAGGGCGATCGCTGGGCGGCAAAGGCTGCGTGCCTAATTCAAAAAAATTAGTCGTCAACGATAGAGCGTTGAGTGATGACACGTTGAGATATCGCGTACCAGTCACTGTTTGAAGGCGAGGTTAGCTTGTGATTGAGACGGCGGCATAGCTTTGAGAAGAACAAACAACTCACCATAAGTTTCCTCAACCTCATCAGCCCAGGAGCCACCTCCGAATCCTGTTTACAGACATTAGCAATCCATCCGGCGGCCGAAGTAGAAAAAGACGCGGGCTTGCGGCGGGGTCCCACGACAGCCCCGCGACTAGACGCACCACTATCAGTCAGAAAGTCCCCCAGGGACATCTTCTGCTGTTCCTTCTTCTTAGGAGCTAAAACCCGGAGAAAAAACCGTCAACCATATTCTGAATTAATTCGGGAGTTGATTGGAAGTGATTCGGGGCACAGCGTACCCATGATTGCGGTTTGGGCGGCTACGCGCAACGGAGTCCGATGCGCGCAGAATCAAACGTCGAGAGGCGAAGAGCCGGACCAGGCAGCTCTCTCCTCTTCTCGCGGCGGGAGAACGACGAAGCGACAGAGGTGAGTCGCTTGTATGGATGATGGAAGAGTGCGAGTCGAAGATCGGGATCGGAGCGGGATCGGAAGGGTCGCGATACGCTGGCAAAATAGACCCCGACGAGCGTTACCGTGTCTGGGGTTGTTTCGAGACGAATTTTGCTCGAGCCGTGAAAAAAATGCTAGAGTATGCCTCAATTTTCGCCAGGCAGGGAGTGGGAGGCGCTAGTCTGCATTGGGACTAGCCGTCTCAAGCAGGCGTCCCGATGTGCGGCTTGACGTGGGCCGACAACCAAGGCAGGTGGGAACAGTTCGTGTCGAGGGACATGGACGAGAGGGGAAGATGCATTTGGAGAGGGTCGTGAATATAAACATGCGGAAATTTCGTCTGTTTTTACTCATAATACTTTTATTTTATTCTAAAATTACTTATTTCCTCGTCCCAAACCCGCCTACCGTCACTTCTTCAACCGCCACCCAGACCCGCCACCCGCCAGCCAACCACGTCTCGCCCATATCAGACTTGGTTTGTGCGTTTCGGCCACTCGGGACCCACTTTGGACCACAGGCATGGACTTTCTCAACTTGGCGCGTTTCTTCCGCATGGATATGTGAAGTCTCGCATCAGAATCCTACTAGGCCGACGGTGCAGGAGCGCTTGTGATGCCACAGCCTTTGCCCTTCGACGAAGAGCTCGACTATTAGAAGACCACCCTCGCCTGTGTGACTCATCCTCATCACTGGCACTCGGCCACATGGCGTTTGCCCCTGTCCCTGACAGCTAGATTCAGCTCCCCCAAAAGCTTCAGGCATGGCGGCAAACGGTGATGGCGTCCCAGCCAACAACTCAGTGCGTCGGCAACAGCGCCAAGGCTTCTTGCCTCCTCAGTTTGTAGAGCTTGTAGCTCCCCCACTCAAGGTTGGAGCCTACACTGGTATGTTTCTTTATTGTGTTTTCGCTTGTACGTTTGCGAGAGCAGCATCTGACCTCGATAACAGGCACGGTGGGAGTCTTGGCCGGAGTTGGCGGGGCCATCGCAAGAGATACTAGCCCAGTCGCCAGCGGTTTCTTCTCTGGTGTGCAATGGTTCATGCTTGGAAGCAGTTATTGGTGTATGTTTCCACCAGTCGTAGGAACCCTCGAAAAGTCATCCAACTCATACTAACGCACTGTCATTACAGTCACCCGGACCGTGGGCATTAGAGCATATGGTGGCGAAGACAAGATGCGTCCCATGGACAAGGTTGCGGTCAGCGGCATAGCTGGCTCGACGGCCGGTGCTGTGGCTGGTTTGGCGCGTGAGTATTACCCTCGATTTGTAGATACAGCAGGCGACATTCTGGATCTAACCTGTCGACTTCTAGGCGGACCTTCTCGGTTGTTGCCCGCCATTGTCATATGGGGCTTGGTTGGAGCAGGTGGGCAAGCTATTGCCAACAGATCACCTTCTCCGGAAGCAGGCAAAACCAAGGGAGATGGCACCAGCTGGCTTTCGAAACTGAGCCCGCTCAAGAAACTGACAGATGAAGAGTACATTGATATGATGAACGAGAAGATCCTCAAGGTCGAGGTAGATATTGCTCTGATTGATGATCGGATAGCTGAGTTGAGGGCGGAAGAGAGGGCAAAAGGGGAGGGTGGAACAGAAAAGGATGCGAGATGATGGCTGACGAGAGAACAGAAGACTTCAAGCAACCCTCGCAACTGATCTATTATCATCATTGTATCATAACTTGCATAGACTGTACAGTATACGGCGATTAATCACAAACTTGCGAGCATTATCCAAGCTCTGGAACCCACCATGCAACTTGGGACGAACACGATTGTTCTGGTCGGCGATTGACCTCCATGCTTACATGGTAATCTCGATGCTGCATGCTACTACTCTCCAGCATTGTTCGCAGTTTCTGCGACCGTCGCCAGAGTATTCACTCGGCGTCTGAACTTGCTCGGTCAGACTTGTATCTGGCCATCAATTCCCCAAAGCAATGAGTTGCACACTACCTCAATCTGTTACATTGGCTTCCATGAATAGCGCTAGGCCGCGCCGAAGCCATTTCATCTGATAAGTTTCCGTCTTATCTTCAGGAAGTTATCTGTAGCAGCACCCTACTGCCTGCGCAAGCTGGATGCGCATAAGTCTTCAGCCAATGCCCTAGTTGCTCCTGAACAGACTTTGCCTCACTATCATGAGAGTTGGCTAGTGACAAATTTGTGTCCTGTGGACAACCGTTCGGCCTCAACAAATTGTCAAGTTGCAGTCTAGCCACACGAACAGACAGAAAAAATGGCTCCGGAGTGGCACAGGGTGGCTGAGACTCTGCAGCATACTCTTGGAGAGAGCCATATCCGAGAACGGCGGCTTGCAAGTCGAGTCGTGCAACCTCCTCCGCCAAAATGTCCTCCACCGAGGATGGATCGACTTTGAGCGGAATTATCTGGCGCTCGCTCTCGTCACATCCGGTTAGGATGTTGTTAAGAAGCCTGAGGCTGTTTTAGAGAAGCGTATGGCCGGTTTGGTAATCTTCGCGAAGGAATTCCACACAAGCAAAGATAATGCTAGATATGAGTGCCACGTGCAGGTTGCCTCGACTTTTCTTGATGAGATATGGCCGCAACAGAGAAATTGCCTTGCCGTAATGCTGCAGCAGGGTCTGCTCTTGTTTATGTAGACCATCGGGTAGGTGAGTGCTTGAGTGGTTCTGCGCTATGGTAATCTTTTTATGCGCAGCAGCTAGAGCCAGAATCGCGTGGAGTATCGGGGGTTGACTCCAAGTTGACTGCAAGACAAGAGAGCTCCAGAACTTGGACTGGAATACGCCTGGCATTCTGGAGCTTGTATGGGACACAAACCAATTGAAGCCAGTGTGCTCTTCTTCATTCATGTCAAGAGGATTCGCAGTGAAGATCGACAGGGACACGGAGATGTTACGATTGGTGGTTGATGTATCCCAGATGCCATATCCGTCGCATGTCCGACTTGTACTGATACATCTTTGGCAGGTAGGGCGTCCCTCGTCACATTTGACTCGCCGAATCCTGGGCAAGAACTATCAGCTCGTCCGATTCAACGGATCTCAGCGTTGAATGACGCGTACAAGGGCATGGTCTTACTTGCAGGTACGACATCTCATCTTAGATTTGAGAGCCTTCCGACCTTGCGACATCCTCAGTTTCGTACGGTTGTCTGACCGCAGTGTCTTGGTATAAGGTCCTGTGGCAATAGGACTTGATAGACCGGGTCGTCGAGCTGGGCGCTTCCAGGGTGATTGAGGGAATCGGAGTCTTTTCGCGGGAAGATTGCCCGACTCGACTCAGATGGACAAAGCATCATGTGTACTATGTTACCTGAGTCAAAAACGCTTGTCTCCCTCCATGTTTCGATCCGGAGCTTTCGGGGGGGTAGTCGGCATTGATGGTACCGATTTGGCCCACTCGGGTTTGGTGCACCGCAATTGGCTCACTCGGGCGTGGACCCCAATACTACGTACGTTAATTACTATCGATATAGCCTCGATGTTTTGAGTCGCCGCAGTGGATTGTAGCCGCCAAAATTAGTTGCGAAAGCCCCCAGCCATTTGCCCACGCTATTCGTCAGCTCGTGAAAATGGTGTTTTTGGTTGGCTGAGACGGTTAGCGTTGCCAAACACCAACAGATAGTCCGCAAAAATCTGTTTACGATAGATGATCGCAGAATAGTTCCAGGCTGTCCATCGTAATCCAGTAAAATATATTGCTCCCTGATTATTAACGACATGAGACGCCGGCAAGAGTGGGTCGCGAAGAAGAGCTGCGAGGGTAGATGCTGAAAGGTCATTGACTTGCTCGTGTTCTAAGCTGCTGGTTGGCATGAGCAAGGTCTCCATGGTTGAAAACCCGATTGAACAAAGAAATATGTATAAAACCCCTTCCTGCATCAAGCATTCCCTCTCTTAAACATTACATCTCGCATTGCAGCTTCAATCGTGACGAACCTTCTGTTCTCCAGACAATCAGTCACATCCACAGACCATGCGTGTAATAGCCGTTGCTGGAGCTTCCGGCAACCACGGCCGCACTATTGTCAAGGTGCTGCGAGCTACAAACGAATATGATGTCCTGTCCCTGGGGCGCAGTGTTAGTAAACAAAGGGAACGTTTCCTTCAAGATTGTGGCTAAGTCGTCCGTCTCAGGTTCCTTCGACGATCGACCCTGATCATAGCTTCGGTGCTGTGGATTATGGCGATATTGATAGTACAGCGAATCTCCTCGGGACTCACAAGGTTGATACTGTGATATCGGCTCTCTCGATTATTGACTCATCTTATTCATCGGCACAACTCAATTTGATCAAGGCAGCTGCCCAGTCTGGAGTCGTACAGCGTTTCATTGCCAGTGAATGGAGCATTCTCTATCCTGAGGGTTAAGTACTCTACAATGATTGAGACTGCCTCTGTTCCCGATATAGCAATCTGTTGGTTGCTTTCTGTCTTGTTCTAATTGACATGATCCTAAACGAGAGTTAGAGGTGGGCTCGCCAAGTTCCGAGAAGCGGCCGTTGCGGAATTGCGCAGAGCTAACCTCCAATGGACTCGTTTCGTCAACGGATATTTCCTCGACTATTACGCCCTTCCGCATATCAAGTCCTACATGCCACCGGTATCCTTTGCTGTTGACGTTGCGAACAAGGTAGCTGCAATCCCGGGGACCGGGAACGATGTTGTCTATTTAACCTACATCTTTGATGTGGCCAAGTTTGTTGTCGCGCTTCTAGGAGTGTCTCACTGGGAGGAAGTGACATATTGTTATGGTGACAAGGCTACATTGAACGAGATGGTCAGCTTTGCGGAACAAGCTCGCGGTGAGTCAAATTGTTCACTTTCTCCAGAAACGAAGCCGAAGTCGCTGATGTGTTCGCAGGCTCCAAGTTCTCCGTATCGCACGATTCTCTGCTGCGGTTAGAGAAGAGGGAAATTACTGAGCTGCCCTCCCACTTCGACACATACGCCTTCTTTCCCAAGCCAGCTTTGCAGGGCCTCTTCGCTCAACTTGGAGCTTTTGTGACTGCGGGAAGATTCCAGATCCCCGAGGAGAAAGCCTTGAATGCGAGATTCCCGGAGATTAGAACTCTCAAATGTAAGGAGGCGATTGGGCTTTGGGCTGGCAAGTAGCACGGCAGAGAACAGTTGATTGTTGACGTCCGGCGACGGACCCTGACCGCCAAGCGGATGGATTACTGTCAAACTTCGACACGCAATGCTTTCATTCCTCACAAATGACAAGCCAATTTGTCGATATAAAACAATCCGTTCAAATTAACAAGAAAAAAGCGCTGGAAGGAATGAGGCTATTCTAATTCGTCCAAGCCAGTAGTCCCTTCTCGCTCAATCTCAGCTCATCGTCCACCTTTCTCCACACCCGTGATCTCGAATCCGCATCTTGTGTGTAAGGCATGTTTTCTGTTTCCCAGATGCGATTGAAGTAGCGCCCGCCGCCTTTGCCCCCAGCTTCTCCGACACCCTGTGTTTTGGGGTTTGGCCCAGCCTCTGCAGCCGTGGCGGCGCGTCGGATGCAGTACGAGCCTTGCTCAGTGTTGATAGCCACATACATGGCCAGGAGCTGGAGAAAGAAGCGGACGATTGAGGTGATGGCTCCCAAGAGGCCCTTACCGGTGTGGAAGGCCCAGATTCCGCTGTTCACGTATCCCGGGTGGACGCCGTTGATCGTGATGTGCCTGTACTTCTCCGAGCGCATTAAGCGAAGGTGGAGTTCCGTCAACCAGACTTGGAAATAGAGCTTATTGTTGTTGTAGAACTGGACGCCTCTGCATCCGGTGCCATTGAAGTTGGCCAGGTTGTATTTGCCGAGATACGTCATGCAGGAGGTGGTGCAGACAATTCGCGGTGCTTCTGCCTGCGCTAATGAGGGCAGCAATCGCATGGTGAGCAGGGCATGGGAGGTGAAGTTGACCTGGTGGACAAACTCGAAGCCATCTTCAGTCTTGAGAGTGGTCGAGAGACCACCAGGATTGTTGCCCATACCAGCGTTGTTGCACAGGACGTCCAGCGAACGGCCAGTCGCCAGCCAGCGCTTCGCGAAAGCCTCGACGGTGCTCAGCTTGCTCATGTCGATTTCCCACCATTCAATCTGCGACTTCTCATGGCCGTTGGAGCGGGCGATGGACTTGCATTGCGCCACTACGGCATCGGGATGCTGCTCGCTGGGGACCACGCGGCAAGCGAGGAGATTGGCGCCGCACTTTGCAAAGAAAAGAGCCGCCTCGGCTCCAATGCCATTGTTGGCGCCCGAGATCACGATCCATTTGCCGGACAAGTTCTTAACCGGGACGTCTCTTTCCGTGAGCTTCTTGCTGTTCGTGCCTTGATAGCACTTCCATTGGCGCCAGAAGAAAGAAGGGTCCGGGACGGACAAGGGCGTGTCGTACGGCAACTCCAGGTTGTTTTGTTGTGACTGCGCCATTGTGATTGACTGCGTAAAGAAATCCCCAAAATTACAAAGAGGAGTTATCGATAGAAGTTGTCTGCGGCGCAAGCAGATCGGGCAGGGGATTCCGGGGTATTTTTAAAGCTGTTACGGCATTCCCTGGGGAAGCACATCAATGGATCGTCCGGGCAGGAATTTAGACCGAGATGCCGTCTGGGGAGTTTGTACCACTTCCAAAGAGGCGTGGCTTGTAGCACACTAAAGCGCGAACTTGCCCAGAACAGCAACTACCTAGGCAATCCGATCCACCACATGCCGCCGAGCAGCTGACAGGGAGGCTTGACATTGTACGTCACAAGCATCCATTTAGATGGTTGTCGGTTCTGCGCAACGGACGGAGCCTCACGGGATGATTCCGGCGGGCAACCAAGACCCGCCGACCGGCCGGCGAAGATGGCGATACTTCACCTTGATGAGGCGTCTTCACAATCGAACGCACTTTGACGGCATGATTCCGACTCAGCCAGAACATTGATCTCGAGTGGTAGACAGGAACACTTGCAGCACATGCACCACGTGCGAGCCAGCTTACACAAGCGAAGGTGAAGGGCTCATTCCAGTTTCAAGTAGATGTGGCGGGGTAAAAACGCGATCTTAGGATGTAATATATCTACTGCACGATCTCAGCGTTAAAAAGGCCAGCAACATAACCCTCTAGCCCTCGGAATTCCCATAATTGGTTCCATAACATCGTGCATACTTGTACTTTGCATTGGGTTGAAAATAAATGAGTGGCCAGCACGCCAATATATTTACCAGCTTTTCTTACAGGGTAGGGAGTCAAGTTAGTGGAACATAAGCGTAACGGCCAAGGCGCATTCAGATGAACAAGCGACACAAACATTTTGCATCACCATGACCGATGCTGATTTCTGTTTGATAAGGAAGCAAATGGCGTTGGGTTTTGGAAACATTTGGCAGTCGCGGTCGTCTTAATCCCGCGACAAGCAGCTTCGTGACTTCGGAAAGCGTCTTGTCACCGCCACGCAGGAAATATACGTTCATAACACCCGGCAGAATAACATGTGCACGTGTACTGATGATAGTTGCTTCAAAGATATCTTCATTTGTGGACACGGATTTTTCTTGTTTTATCCGTTTCAATAGTCCAGTAACGCGTAACGCGATGATCAGTAAGTTATATAGTACAAGTGCCCGTTTCTTCATGACGCACGGCATTGTGCAACAGGAACTAATCAGCCATAGACATCCATATAAACCCAGGAACAAATACTCCAAAACACATAACTGTGACTATCCACGCCCCCGCTCTATCGGCTGTTGTGATTTCTGCAGGTTTCTTCAGGTCGTTGTTTGCATGGCCGCTTCCGTCATTTCCTTTGGAGATACCACCGCTCGCATTCGTCACAGGTGCTTGGACGTTATCGATCAGTAGACTTGAGACCGCGGCCAACGCATTCATCGCCTCTCCAGCACCGCTCGTGTGATCGACCGCAGGATCAACATACTGGCCGGAAGACCAGTAAAAACCGCACTTGTTGCCGCCGCCTCCATTGCACTGAGCCACCGCTGCGTCGGTCGATGTCTTCAGAACAGGCAGAATGGTGTCTCGCGTGTATGGAGCAACCTGTGTCACCATGGCTAGCCAGCGATGGACGTAGCCTTTGAAGGACAGCATGTCCGCAGTGCAGATTCCTTGCTTCATTTCGCAGTTCGGCTCGTACGCTATGCCCTTGGGGAAGAAGTTCTTCAGCGATGCCTTTAGCAAGTTGTCGATTCGAGATTTCCACTTCTCAGCACCGTTTGTCTAGTAAACAAAGGAGGTTAGTATATGATAAAACCGGGGGTCGCCTCGATCCATCGCGGAGTGGAAAGCTTACATAGTTGTACATAAAGGCAGCGCCTTGCAGTAGAACTGCAGCATTGTAGAAGGTCGATTTTGTGAGGATTGTACAGTTGTCCTTTCCGTATCCACCGTCGTATACCAGCCAGGAGTCGTGGTCGATATATTTGACCGCCCAGATCCAATCCCAGGTCTCCTCGGCGTACTTCGCGTAAGTGTCATTATTCGTGTAACGGGCGAGGCGAGCGCCCATGTTAAAGAAGCATCCGTTCGAGATGGCTGCTTTTTGTTAGACATACACTATCCCAAATTTGGAGCTCGTTGCATTGGCAAGAGGCGGAATTAGGTTGACGCACTGTTCTTGTAATCATAGCCCTTGTTTGTCGGCGGAATCTGCCAATGCAGACCTCCTCCGCATAACTTGTCATGTCTACTCGGATCGGCTTGTGTTGCCCAAACTGATTGGGCTAAAGCAAGCCATTGCGGCTTATCGGCCGGAGGATTCGGGAAGCGAGTCTCAGCTGCGAGGAGAGCGCTCATGCCCCAGAAGGCCTGGTCGTCGTTGCCCAACGAAAGGGAGTAGTTCTCCGTCATATAATCGGCTGAACCACCAACCTGGTGAAGCATGCCTTGCATTACAAGGCTGTTGTACGTCGAGTCACCAGTCAAGTGCCAATAGTCGATAAACGTGCCCATCAAGGCACCGCCCTGCCACCAGTAGTATGGGCCTTTGTTTTCTGAAGGAGGTCCAGGAAGAATTCCGGGCACCTCTCCGGGTTCGTCGCCATGGTAGTGAGCCCTCAGATCTGCGGCTATCGTGCGATCTGTGTCCTTGATGTTGTCTGAATGTTGACTTCCGCATTAGCCTGGCCATGACTAAAATGAAACTGCGCGCAATGAGAGGCGTCTTACTTACCTGTGGAATCTATTTTGAAAGCTGCATTTGCGAGAGAAAATAATAGGGAATTGATGACAAGCGTAGCGACCGCCCGCCCGCAATTGCGCGATCACATCATTTTGAAAACGAATCAAGGCAATCAACCATAACGCAGGGCAGAGCCAAGCTGCCTTTGAATGAGCTGCGACCTCAATCAGTCACTCTACAGGTCTGTTCTGTCATGAGTGAGCTTCAGGTCCTATGAGTTCATCGCCATGCATATGATGAAGACGTTACAATGACATGATCGGTAAGAATTGCGAATGGGTTTTGCAAGTTGGCGATCGCACGTAGGCATTTCTGCTCGGACTGTCTCCACACAGCCAACTGGAACAAAGTGACGGAAGGTTTGATTAGTGTGTCTCCATCAAAGAGGGAGCAGGCCAATCCAAGACACTCATCGCCGCATTAGCTCTTACGCTTTCGGACATGGCGGCTCCGGTGTGGCGGAGTTCAGCGCTCTCTCACGAGACTCGGGGCATGTTCATGTCCATGTGAGAATAACAAAGCCTGGCCCTTTGTGTTTGTTTGCGGCAGTCGCTGTCTTCAAGCGCCATGACTTACCCCGTGTTTTTCTGGGCGATGAAGAAATCGCCAAGGTGCCCAGCCAGGAACGTTCCGAGACCCGAGCCCTATGGCGATTATTGTGAAGAGTTTCAGTTTCGCGCGGTCGTATGTATTGCGCTATTTTCCGTGCGCGTGGGATTTAAACATTCAAGCATAGCCACGCCACATCCTTAAATTAGCCCTGCCAGGCCATGTTCGAATACGAAGTCTGCTGATGTTCCCAGCCGCCTGCCTTGGTTTTGGGTGGGTTGCTTCGCTCCCCGCTAACAAACTAGTCGGATTCCTGGTGGTTTCCGCAAACAAAAATCGTCGTCACTCCGTCGTCTAGCTGACATGCTTGGATCTCAAGCGAGGGGCGGAGCCATCGGAAAAGCAAGCGTTCATTCGTTCTCATCCATCTCATTTTCAACTCCGTGCACTGTCTCCTTCTTGCTTCACCATCCGCTCGCCACGATTGATTTCATGGCAGCGGCCACTCGTTTTGCATACCCATTGTGTGCGCAACCCATCTAGTGTCGCGAAAGTCTGCTTCGTCGGCAGAAAGCGAAGATGCGTTTCTCTCGCACATTGGCAGCTTTCCTGGGTCTGGCAATCCAACCGGCTCTGGGTCTGCAAAAGTTGGAGTCAGCCGCCCTCAGTACCTGTCAACAAGACTCCCGCTTCTCGGCCAGTTTATTCAAGGTCGTCTTCACCCCCAACAACAACTCCGCAAATTTTCAATTTGTCGTCGATTCCACAGTCGAGAACTATGTGACATTCGACGTTCGAGTTTTCGCGTACGGCTACCAGATCCTCCGCAAGGTCTTGGACCCTTGCAAGACGGATATTGGCCTTTGTCCAATGCAAGCCAGCAGACTCACCAACAAATTCAATCAGAAAATCAATCCTTCTGTCCTCAAGGACCTGCCTGGAATCGCCTACACCGTCCCCGACTTGGACGCTTCGGTCAGAGTGTTCATCAATGTGACAGGAACCGACGAATCCATCGCTTGTCTGGAGGCCAAAATATCTAACGGAAAAACGGTCGACCAGTTGGGCGTCAAATGGGCCACTGCCATCATTGCCGGCCTTGCCTTGACCTTGTCCACCGTCGTGAATTTCCTCGGCCAGTTCAACGCCGCTGCTCATCTTGCTGCCAATGCGCTTTCTCTATTTGGCTATTTCCAAAGTCAAGCCGCCCTCGGGTTTTTGGCAGTCCACCTACCTCCTATCGTTCAGTCTTGGACACAAAACTTCCAATGGTCCATGGGCATCATTCGTGTGGGCTTCTTGCAGACTCTTGCTACATGGTATCAACGCGCAACTGGCGGCACGCCGGGTACCTTGCTAGAGTCGCTCTCAACAATATCCGTCTCTGTTCAGAAGCGCAGTCTTCAATTTAAACGCGAAGAAGAACACCCAGGCGTACACGTCGTTCGTGGTATCGAAAGAGTCGCCTTCTTATCCGATATCGAGTCAACCAACCTTTTCTTGACTGCTGTTATTTTCTTCATGATCTTCGTCTTCGCCACCGTTCTTGTCGTCACTGCCTTTCGAGGAATATGCCAACTGGTGACCAAGAAGGGACTGATGAAGGGAGCTCCCACATCTGACCGAATGACCGACTTCCGTAAAGAGTGGCGGATTACTCTCAAGGGAATCCTATATCGTGTGGCTCTCGGGTTTCCGCCGATGACGATTCTTCCCTTCTGGAAGCTCACACGGATCGATTCGGCAGCCGATGCGGCTTTGGCAGTGCTGTTCCTCGTCGGTCTAACCGGAGTCCTCGCCTGGGGATCTGGTATGGTGATTCGGACTGCACAGCGTTCGGTTGCTCTTTATCGAAACCCAGCATACATACTGTACTCGGATTCACGGGCTCTCAGCAAGTGGGGTTTCTTGTACATTCAATTCCGTGCATCGGCCTATTACTACATCGTTCCTTGCCTCGTCTATATCATGGTTAAGTCGCTATTTATCGCATTCGGTCAAAAGAATGGAACCGTGCAGTCGGTGGCATTGCTTGTGATTGAAGCTCTTGCCCTTATCGCTGCGTCAGTTATGCGACCTTGGATGGATAAACCAACAAATTCCTTCAATATCGCGATTTATATCGTCAATTTCTTAAACGCTATCTTCATCTTCATCTTTACCAACGTACTCGGTGTACCAGGCATTGTGATTGGGGTATTCGGGGTGGTCTTATTTGTTCTCAACGCAGTGTTCGCCTGCGTTCTATTGATCATGGTCATTGTATCGACGACCTTGATAATGCTGCGCAAAAACCCAGATGCGCGGTACCGATTCATGGCTGATGATCGCTCATCATTCATGAAATCAGATGTTCATCTCGACAATGTAAACCAGCTGGACGCGCTGGCAGCTACAGCTCGAGGCGACGGTTCTCGGACATCGTTACAGCTAAGGCATGATGGGCCGCATCCCCTCAACACCCCGTCCATGCCACTGTTGCACAAGAGCGGCACCCAATCTTTGAACTTGTCTCAATCTGCATTGTCGATGGCCCAAGTGCAGAGAGGATCGGGGATTAGGCAAGAAGAGCGCGGGTCAAACACCCCTACATTCAGAGACTCGCGTCATTTCCGCGACTCAAGGTAGATAGGCGTTCATTGTGATAAAATGTATTAAATACACATGTAATTCTTATTGATCACTTACAACGGCCCTGGAATAAACGTGATCCCTTCTATTGGACTCGACTTAAGCCACTCATTGGCTATTTGTCGGTGTTGCATAGAACCATGAGGCGTGAACATTGAGTCTTGTGTTCGCCAAACAGATGCTCAGCCGAAGTCTGGAAAAGAATGAAGATCGCGTAAACATGCCCCGTAGCTTACTACCACAGCCAACAAAAAAGGTCTCGTTCTTCTGAACATCTGCTTCCGCTAGAGAGGAGAGTAAATGCAGGACACAGTCCAGTCCAGGGTTCACGTGGCGAAAAACACGATCATGGTATGTACAGGTCGACCTGTCACGCCATTGTAGGTTGTACGTACAGGATAACGATTGAACGCAACCTTCAGTGGTGACATCTCTTCGCAGAATCATTCAGACACTGCCTGCCAGACCGGGATTTTCCCTATAGAGAAACGGTTAAAATGCAGTTGAGTGTTGAAAACGCGGCCGAGTGGATCTACGTGCTCCGAAAAACATGCCCAAAATCGGGCAACTTGACGATGGCGACCGGGCGCAATAAGAATCTCGGTACAACACAGCCGATTGCCACCTCGCACCATCTAACCATAATAACTCAAGATTTCACGAGCCTATTATTACAGTAGCGCTCCAGGATAGATCAAATGAAACCGGGCGTTTTATTGACCTGTTGCTGATTGCATCACCTATGCAGCCCCCCTAGCAAGTCCATGGATCACGGCAAGTGAAGCCGATTCTGCCAGACGCATGGAATGTTTCGCTTATCTGTGGGTTTCTGACATATATTCATCTACGGCTGTGTAGAATTGCGGGTGCTAGGATAGAAGTTTAGGGACTACGTATCTTCAATACTGGCTGTTTGGTCGAACTATAAGAACTCAGACAGTTCACTACCTTCTCTCACTAACGGAATCACGTCCTATCACATTCAAACTCGGTCAAACTCTCAAATACGTTGAAAACACTCTCGCTTCTCGTATCGCTACACCTAGGGACTCATGTTGCCGGGTTGCCAGCTGGGAACCCCGAAACACAAAAGCTCTCGGATCCGCGATACGGACCCATTCCAGGACAGAGTGCCCTGTACAGCACGTATAGAAGCAAAGCTCCCCGTTTCCTGGCAACATCACCGTCCCCATCCTTCCGACCAAGAATGGCACAGCTGGGGTCGATGATGTAGTTTGGCAGAACCTCCTCTCCGCAGAATGGGTCATCTTCTCCTTCTACCAGCAGGCAGTGGAACTGTTCGACGCATCGGCGTTCGTCAAAGCCGGCTACCCCAACACTACTTATGATCGCATCCAAGAGATCAGAAACAATGAAACCGGTCACTTGCGCATATTCCAAGATCAAATCACAAACACCTCCATCAAGCCTGGAGCGTGCAGGTACCAATTTCCTTTCAAGGATGTCACCACCTTCTTGGGTTTGGTGACCGTCCTTGAAGTGTCCAGCATGGCTTTCCTTACCGGGTTGGTGCAAACGGCCAAGCTGCCATCTTCCCAAGGTGCCATGACGGCTATTGCAGCCACAGAATCGCGTCACGAAACGTGGTCGCTCATCGACATTTAGAAGACGAACCCATTCGCCGGACCAGCAGACACGGTTTTCCCATATGCGAATCAGATCCTCGATGTCACAAACGCTTTCATTGTCCCTGGAAGCTGTCCTGTTGAGAACCCAGTGTATCCGTCTCCTCGACAGCACCTTCCTGCGCTATCGGCGGCTCAAGGATCGAAATCGCTCCTTCCAGGGGCAACGATAACGCTCAATTTCACCGATCCTACAAATCAGCCCAGATTCGAGAAGGGGAAGCAGTATTATGTCACCTTCTTCCATGGAGTGAAGAATGCTAGTGTTGCCATTGATACCTCAGCATGGCCACACAAACCCATCTCTGTCAAGATCCCGGCCAAATTCGAGGCACGGGGTATTATCATCATGGTGGTTACTGACACGATTGGTGCGCCATCTTTAGAAACAGTCAAGGCAGGACCGAGTTTCTTGGTGGAGCAGCCAGCAAAGCTTGTTTTAGCCGCCGCTTTGTAGACAGGAGCGATCACACGGATCGCATGGACGAAGTTGGTCCAACAAAAACAGGAGATGCCAGACGGACAAGTACTTGGCGCGTAGAATAACGACGCTTGGTCCTGGAGTTGCGGAATAACTGAATTTATGGGCAATTTCAAGGGCAATATGTATAATCCATAGATTAATAGACGGTACGAACTCTCGATGGAAACTCCTCTTGCCCTAATAATCTCAGTACTTCAGTGCCGACCTTGAAGTTACTGCTACAGAGCACCACTGTCTTTAGAAAAGGATGCTCTATCAGATCGATGTCGAGTATGGACGAGCTTGCATCATGAATATTTTGGTGCAGTCAACATGAACCAGCCATGTTTAGGCTTAGGTACCTGATGCTGCTCACGTTGAGAACCTCACCCAATTTTCAGCAGTTCATTGCCTTCTCATCATGACCTTCAGTAAAAGAAAGTAGAAGTTCTTTTTCTTTTCGCTTCAAATTCGACGGATTTCAATTGAGAGGTCCAACATGGGCATGCCATCGCACAAGGCATCACAAGTCAACAAGCTATGTATGCCGATATCTACAGCTCAGTCAGGACACTTGACTGAAAGAAGGATTACTGAGAGCGCAATTGAAACCTTCTATTCAACGTCCACCTAATTTGAAGTATATACTGCCAACACAATACAACAGACCTCCCCATGCGTGCGAAACCCTAACGAATATGCCATCGTGCCTGGGTCCTTTTGAATCACCGTGACCGGCGTGTCTGACGCGGGCTGATGTAGTCATAGTTTTAACCACTGTAGGTGTATAACAGATTTGTGTATGTCAACTACAGGTACACAATAGTTTTATAAAAGAGGAGCATTGGATCAACATTCGCCGTCTTCAAGAGTGCACACATACATTGCGGGTAGATATTGAGAAAAAAATCTGTGTCTGAGGCTTTCACCAGCTCAGATGCAGATCAGACGCCTTTTCGCATTTAAATCCACCAAAAATGTTGATAGAGAATCGCAGCCCGTCTCTCTGGATTCGGTTGTAGTTTTGGGGTACCAAACACCAGGCCTTGGTTCATATTTTTTCTAAGCAGCCGAAGCTTACGTATTAGCAGGTATAAAATAGAATAATTATTTCTGCCCTTCTTGCGATTTTTATGCCCTTTGAAAGACTTCATACACTGAGTTGTGATCGTGACGTCACTATCTCGTATGACATCTTGAAATCATCACGCCCGCCGCCCGATATGGAGATTGAACCCACCAGTGCCGTGCCCTTACAGTAGTTGCGGCGGCCACCTCATCATGAAAATCGTGGGGCTACACCTTGTTACTAATGAGCTCGTTCGACGACTCATTAATTGTTATAAGTTTACATCCTCCACCAAGCAAAGACAAGCAGCACACGTTGAATAGTGAGCTTCCAAAACGGATTCAGAACCTACCCAAATCAGAATGGCTACGGAAAGTTGGCGCGCACAGCCTCCTTATCAGCCTGCGGAGAAGCGCCCGGATTTCCAAAGAGAGGTTCAAGGATCTTGCCAATGCGGAAAAGTGGTATTCTGGCTGAGTTCCAGCAAGCCGCTGGCAGCCAAATATTGTCACTGCACGAACTGCCAGGTTCTTCATGGTGAGTTTCCTCCATTCCTTACTCGTCCTACTTGTTAAGCCTTGATCAACAGGGGCACCATTTCAGTGGGCTGCCATCTTCAAGAAAACCGATTTAGCATTTGATGCAGGAACACAGTTCTTGAAGTTCTACAACTCTTCGACACATGAAACAGAGCATGAGTTACCATGCAAAGTCAGCTGCTTTCACTGCGGATCACTCATCATGGATGAAGGGAGAAATATGGCTCTCTTGTTTCCAACCTTGCTGTCTATGACAAGTCAAGAGAAGAAGAAGAATTTCGAGATTGGGTACGTTATAGACGCATCTCTCAGAAGATGATTTGATGATTGGAGTGCTAAGACGTATTAGGTGCCACATCTTCTATTCACAGCGAGTGGTTGACATCGATGATGGGAAGGCGAAATGGAGTGGCATGGATGAGAAAGATTAGTTTTACTCATGCAATGCATACAATAGATGTTTACGTCGTTGTTCCACTTGAACGACCCTGACCATCAATCGTGACTCCAGCTATGATCAAAAGAGACATGCGGTTGGAAGGCATGCAAATAGTTTGCTAAATGTGTGTGCACACATCTCTTTATTTTCTTATATCACTATTCTTCTACTCATACAAACGGAATCTTATCCATCATAGGGGTTACTTGGAGCCTCCCTTTCGACCCGCCGCTTTGGCTTTCTCACTGCCTGGTTCGAAAGATCCAGATGAAGCCTGTCCGCCCTTGGAAGCAATGTCACGCTAGTGCTATGTTAGTCTTCTAATTTGTTTGCGTACATAAAAGCACTTACTTGCTTGTCAGGGTCCATGCTGGCAAATCCACCTGTATGGCTGGCTTGACCACCCTTGGATGCAATTTCTTGGACCTCCTCCTTGGGGCTGGAGCAAATCAGTTATGGTTCTGAGCATACTTATATAGGCCACTTGACTCATACCGGTTGGCAAAATTTCCGGGGTTATCGTTTCCAGACATAGCGTAGATTTATTGCTGTTCAGTATTTAACTTTTCGTATTCACAAGGTTATATGTAGTCGAAACGAGGTTCATTTCTGGACGTAATTTCTGGGAGATGGTCGCCTTTTATCATTTGAAGATGAACACTATGAGCTTCGAGTTGATGCTTGTGCTCGAGTGCAAGATCGGCAGTGACGTAATCTTGCAAGTTGAGTGCCTAGACAATCGCATAGCCCGTCATATCGACGTCGACGACCCAGAGTATAGTCCGAAATCAGCATGAATTGCATATGTTTCACAAATCAATGAGCTGATAATTACACCTCCAATCACGCTTCATTCGGAACTTAGCGACTCATGCACCTAATTGGTCTGTACATCTTGGATTGATTCACAAGAGCATTGCCTTTCCTTATCACCCCCTGCATCAGATCCTGTGTGCAGGCCAAACCTTGCGTCATAGTTGACGCACACTTGAAATCTCCATGACTTGAACCTTTCTGCCACCATGAACATGGAAGCGTCATGCATAAAAGATGAATCTCTTGTGCTACGCTATGAATTGCGGCACTTGTGATATTTGGGGGCTCCTCTATTCGACTGTGAGAAAGTGAATTGCGCAATTGGAACATCGCCCCCTACGCCATGACAACATTCACGATAAATAAAGTTTTATGCACGTTGCTCATAATACGCAGACTACGATGAATACAACTCGTATTTTCGCAATTTGATGCCTCTGTGCAACTACTCTGACAATGCCTCTCATATAAGCTCAAGATTTCAGGTCTTTACAAACGGAACGCTCCACATCTTAATGAATGACTATCGAATGTCTCATTCAAGAGCATTCGTCGCCTGAGTAACCATGGCAAAAGCAGAGAGACTTTCATCAATAGAATGCTGCTTTGCCTCACTTTTCTGGAGTGATAATTGAAACGAGTAGGCGAATCAATGACTGCATCGCATGCTTTGTGTACTATTCCATTGATGAATCGCTCTTCGCTTTTGAATCAAAGACCTCAACGGAGAGCCATCCTCTGAAACCAGTCCGCAACACAGACCTTAGCACATCTTCAACTGGCAGATAGCCCCCACTGTACGGCAGCGGGCGATAGTCATGGCTCCATACTGATCTGGCTCTTTCTTTCCCATTCTCGAGTGGAGGTTGCATTCTGTACGCATCGGAAATCTGGAGTAGGAAGATCTTGTCGCTGGGGATCGTGTGTCCTAGCTCAGTCATACTATGCTCCCATTTGCCCTGTAGCTCCTGCTCGTTGAACTCTTCACGGACGCCGGACTCTGTTGTTGGATCGCCGTACTCGCCACCTGCCGATTGGAAAGTGTCTAAGCATAAGCCAATATTATGTCGATCAGCTTTTCGGACAGTCTCCCAGACATCCTTCCACGATGAAGCGTAGGTAGCCCAGCACCAATTCTCATAGGCGAGACGAAAGCCTTTCTTCGCCAGCATATCGGCCAAAGCTGCCAAATCCGAAGCAAATGCATCCTGAGAGGGCTGAATCTCGTTGGCATCCGATGATCCCACCTAAGATTTTAGGAATCAGCTTTGTTGAGACTTTTGAGTCACGGGGATGTATACCTGTATCATGTCTGTGCCCAGTGCTTCCATGACACGAATCCAGCCTTCCGCCCGACTGAACGCCGCCTCTCTGTTTTTTGTGAGGATTCAGACCAGCCTTCGAACCTTGAGAATGGCTGGAGCATGAGGATGCGCAGGTTCAATTGGTCGGTGAAGATGCGAATTTTCTTCGATACCGCGACAATTGCGTCATAGTCGTCGTCGGCGATTTCTTGTCCCTGCAGTTCACTCCCATAAGCCAAAATATCTGGCATGGACATCTCTACTGCATCAAATCCAGCATTTCGAATTGCTTCCAATTTGCGACACAATTTGCCATCCAAATGCGATGGAATGCTGCATGACGCGAAACACGTGGGTATGGTCACGCCTTGGAATTGCACGCCCATTGTACTGTGGAATTCTCCTCGACCGATGAGCGACTTTGAGCTGCGTGTTGTCAAATCTTGCTCAATCAAGCCATTCAAACGAAGTAGTCACCTCGGTCATCATGAGTGATTATGCTAATGCAGGCGGTCTAAAATGATGTGTAGCATCATCATGATGCAACCGTTGGTCATTTTGTATTACGTCATATATGTTCATGGAGATTTCGTCAATTTCGCATCGATACCGTCCACGCACATCTATATTGCTTATATAACCACTTGTATTAAATAGAACTATTATGTCATTCAAAGTTTAGTCCACTGCTTCGCGGTATTGTTCTTGCGACAATCGGCAGATCATTATCAGAGGCTGATTTTCCACTCGATAACACCATTTAATCTAAATTAGTCGAGAGCTACAACCTAGTAAGTCCGACTCGCTGAACTTTAATTTTATGTCTTTTCTTTTTCGATCTTTTGCTGGCAGACCAAACCTCATGGAAGTCATCTCTCATATCAAAGCACAGATGCATTGTGGGAGCAGCTAGCATGTAGCTAATTTTAACATGATCTGATGAAAACCTGTCATAGCGCATATCTAAAGAATAGTAAAAATAGGAACTCTTGAAGCAAAAAGATGACCTTGAGCACGCTTAAGCCTCGAAGTGAAGCGAGATATTTCTTTCCTCACTACGCTTTCTCTTGGGCGCCCCATTTCCCGCGTCACAGGCTCCACGGTTGCTGGTGCCGGGGTTGCAATACCAGTGCCAGTTGGAATCCTCGTAATTGATTGTGCCATAGTCATCCCAGAAGCCGCCTTGTTGGTTTGTGTGGTGATATGGGAGCTGATCGCAGTGGCCTCCGGCGAGCACAGCATTGCCATTGGTGGTGCTAGAGGCTTTGGACAGAGCTTCATCGCGGGTGTTGCCCTTCCCAACTTGGCAAAAGGGAGAATTGAAAACTCCGTTCCCAACGGCGGTGCCGTAATCCATGTTAACTGTGGCGAGCCAGAGGGCTTGCACACTGCTCACGAGAGCAACGAGAGTCAGATTTGTTGACCGCATGACTGTCTATAAAATGATACTTAACAACGAGTTCCCATACAATAAGGTTCCGTCTGACTTGCAATTGGAAAACCTACTTATGAATGTAAGCAATCATTTGGCTGCGAGTGAGCAGAGAATATGGGTGAGTATGGGCGAAAGAGATGTCTGTCTTCATCATATAGCTGCCATCACTGATTGCCGGTCGGCTTTGGAGTTTAAGTATTATTTCTTTTTAGGTTCCGATAGGTGATGACGTTTCTTCAAACGAAGACACAAACAAATACCACGACATGTCCCACATGGCTCTTTCGCCACACTGTGAAGTGGCGTCAGCCACGAGTATCAAGGTGCCTAACTGACGATCCCTTTCCCACAACTATGACCGCCTGAGCACCATCTAGAGCTGGTTGACAATACATCAATTCAGGCTAATGGGGAAGCTAGTCTTGATTCGTGGGCGGAAAATTTACGTTCCTGTTCCAGAAGGCTTCTAGCCTAAAGCCAACTCGGCAAGCTTACGACGCCACGAACTACGACTCGGGTATACTGTCATATCCAAGCCCTCTGACTACTTTGAGAAACAATAATGCACACATGAGTACGGATATGTTAGCCCAACTAATCAGCACACATAATCACTGCCTCATTCCCCGCGAAAAGGTGGAAGCATACACGCGCCCGACAGATTAATCGAGACATCGAGGTCCACCTAGCCACACTCGATGTCTCGATTGATCTGTCGACAGCTTGGTATAGCACTCAGTCTTGGATGACAGCAATCAAATAGGCCAGCCCTGCGTAGCTGTGCTGTGGGGTAGATGTCACTTGGGCAAGCCCAACTGGAGGGGCGAAGCCATAGCATAATTACCTGGTCAATAAGAGGGAGCGTTGAGCCCGAAAAGTTTATCCTCTTGGCACCAAGTGACTCAAGGGCTCGAATCTGCCAATCAAAGAGTTGAGTCCCATGACTGCAATGTTTCAGGTTTGATTGGGTTAGCAGCCACATGACTTCTTTCGCGTCGTTGATGCCGAGCAGCCGGCTGACGAGTCACAACTTGGAATACAAACATATTCCGATTCATCGCGTTGATCATGCTTCCGCGCGCTAGCTGTTACTGTGCAAGAACACCGGACGGAACAAGTGGAAGCCGACTCCTTCGTTGGCCGAAGGCAGGAGGGACATCGCCAGGGTTGGCATCCTTCGACGGAGTTGGGAATCTTTGATTGCCACCTTGCGCTTCTATTTCATTCGTGTTTCCATATTGGGATCATGTTCTCCGCTCTAGTGATGATATTAGCCCCATACCTGCGTATGTTTCGTCTGATTTATTCGCGGTCGACTGGAGATTAGGTCAGTCGCCCGCTGGCGGCACTACAATTTGCCGAGCAAAGTCCTGGTGCCAATCAGCCCCATTTCGGAGGTCAGAGACTCAGAGTGATCGTCATTTTCGCCCAGGGATTAAATCCTCCCATATTATGGGTAAATTCTAGGGGTAAACGTATTCTACTTGTGGGACCCTTGAGGTTGAGCGTGCTCTTGAGACTACGGCTTAGTCTGTTTTGCGTCATCACTTCTTTTCGACTCTAAAAGAACATTACTCAATTTTATGACATGGCTTGAACGCACAGATTCTCGCTGAATTTCCAGTGAACGATGAGGCTAGCAGACGTAGCGATTGAGATGCCGGTTATTCTGGAAGAACTACTCTTGGGACCATGATATGAAAACTAAGTGTGGTTCAATTCATGGATATTATGTAGAAGCCGCCTATCTGTTTATCAAATCCATGTCATTTAGCAGCCTTGGCTGCACCATAACATTAGGAAGTGCATTTGAGTCTGCATACTCGATGGTAATATCACCCTTGATGAAAAGGGCTGTGTTCTAACGGTATTCTTTCCCGTCTCCGCATGATCTTATTTGACCATTGTTCTCTTATATCAACGAACAACAATGACGAGGCGTCAAGGGGGCTTTATTGGAGGGCATTCTCATAGCACCGAATAGACCAAAGTCTACTGAGGAACCTACAACGTTCAGAGACACGTGCAGCTTGTAGATTCGGAAATGCTGCTTGATGGAAAATCGAGCGAGAGCTGTTCTGGTTGAGCATATTGCGATTATAAGGTTGCTGAATTACCTCAAATAGCAGAAATGGAACGAGTGGCGAACGGCTGCTTTGTTTTCAGTATATATGACTAATAGCCAAGCTTTGAGAAGCAGAATACTAGCATACAATATAAAGATCTTCAGTGCTGTCTTCATCCCTTTTGACTTGAAACGCGGTTCTCTATCTGCTGAAAATGTTCAAATCGAATTCATATTTTATACCAAACAGCATCCAACGGACAAAGCCAAACAGTCTTTCATACTGAATCTCATACACCTGAATTATCCAAATAGTTTAAAAAAAGTCGCTAAAATCGTAGTCGTAGTCGTCTTGAGTGGGATACGGTTGCGTTGTCGTAGTTGGTTGCATCGGCTGAGATGAATTACGAAGCTGGGATCTTGTGCTCATTGAAGGCATGCAAGCTGACGACGTCGTTGTGACGGTAGGAGATGCGGAAGTTGATGCAGAGGTCGAAGTCGAAGGAGAAGAGGCAATAGTAGTTGCTGTAGAAGAGACGGGTGAAGAAGCTGTAGACGATGCAGTGGAGGAGGCACTAGAGGACGCAGGAGAAGTGATGGTAGAAGTAACTACAGATGTGACTGTAGCAGTAACCGTGCTAGTGGCAGTAACTGTGCTCTGCTTTTGGTGCTTGTTGCATCTTGCCACTACCTCGGCGGGCACAGCAGTGACAAACGTCACTGAGAGGGCCAGCGCCAATGCAATGAATCTCATTATGATAGTTGTCTTGGAACCTTTGCGATAATTGAAAGTGGTAACCTGTAAAATAACAACTTATAGCTTGAGATCTTTGGCAGGCGGTTAAGAAACGAGTACTCCTGAATCGACTTGAACAACGGAAACTTACAAAGAATACTGGCTATATTTATTTATTTTCTGTGCGTTCTGTCATTGAGTTAAAGCTTGGCCCTGTGATGGCATTGTATAACTGGATGACTGTGACCGGATGGGAGCGAGCCGGAATTCGCTAAGTGAATGGTACAGAAGTAACCTTATGATACTGTTTCATCATAAAATGTAACACCAGTGCGCTATAGCGTCTTAGGGACCTTGCCGAAATGCCACGGCCGCGAAAGCGTCAATAGTTAAAGTAGGTGCGTCTGTCTCAAATTCTGTCAGGCAAACTCTAAATAACATATGGCTCTTGGGAAAATACAACGAGCATCACCGGCGTGGCGATCTGGGAGCGAGCCAGTCATAGCGAACAAAAGTGAAGATCAGAATTTTACCGTGCGAAAGGCCCCCATTTCGTGATTAAGTGACGATAAATTGCTCAGAGCATATCTCAGCCAAAAATTATACGCTTTCTTTTATGTCTGCAAGTGTCATTTGCTTCAAGATGGGGGGATTTCGCGTTCAATATTAGGGCCATATCTCCTGCAGATCTACAAGCGCAAACTACCGACTGCAACATCTCTGGCAAC
Organism: Periglandula ipomoeae IasaF13; assembly: GCA_000222875.2. Taxonomy (NCBI): domain Eukaryota; kingdom Fungi; phylum Ascomycota; class Sordariomycetes; order Hypocreales; family Clavicipitaceae; genus Periglandula; species Periglandula ipomoeae. The sequence continues at coordinate 52,420 of AFRD01000193.1, forward strand.
GGGATTACGATACTTTCAGGGGACGGGAAGTCCATTCTCATACTTTTGATACTCGTAGGCGCTCGGGTTTACCAGCACAACATAAGGTGTAATGACACCCATAGAGATGGTGCACGGTGAACCATATTGAGTGCAGAAGTGATGCGATGACTATATGTGTTTCGGCCGGCTGTCCATCCCTTGCTTTTCCCCTTCCAATATTATTTTTTTCATCCTCGGCGGCTTAGAGTTGCTGGATGCTTTCCACCCGTCGATGACCCCACTGTAATGCATGCAGTCCGTGCTCAACATTGACATGATGGTCCCTGCCACCCAGAGTCTATCCGGTAAATGGCCTGCATGCGGGGACACACATTTTTATCGTTGGATACAAGTTACTTGACACTTTGTGTCAAAGATCCGGACGAAAAGTTTGCATTGGACTTCCGCAATTGAGGAGGCCAGTGGCTGCAATTTCCTTGTTCACAGACTGCTTCAAACCTCATGCTACTGGCGGCATGTTGTCTGGTTGTTAGCACCCCAAACATGAGACTCATCCTCTCGAGCCCCGGACAGAGCACAAGTAGCGTGGTTTGAGGTGATGACAAGGACAGTTTTGGTTAGTGGCAAACTTAATCATCAGTGCGATTGCACGTCCCGAATGTCGCCTCGGATATTCCTAGCCCAGACATCTGCCCCCTAGGGTCTGATCGACTGCTACGTCGCCATAACTAAAACAGAGTAGTACAGACAATGACAGTGACCTAGACGAAGACATCACTCGAACCTTTCACTTCAAACCGTTGTAGAAATAGTTGCGTATAGGTTTTGACTAGCAGTTTAATTGCATCAAACAATACTGCTCACCAGTGCATTCGCCTCTAGGCAGGTTTTAGTGTTACAACTCGCCATGTCAGAAGATGCTCCAGTGATAGCTTGTCACTAGGTGGATGCAAAGCTAATCGAGAGGTGGGTTATAGTCCGCGTAGTGTTAGGCATATCCGTCTTTTTTGTCTTTAAGTTCGCAGGAATTCAAGGGTTCAAGGGCATAGACCAGGAAACGAAAGAATGATTAGCATTCTAAAGTGTCATTCAAATAAACCAATTTGACATCGGGCTGAAGCATTGGACTACTGCCTTGAGATCGTTTGCATGCGAGTGGCAAATAATTGCCAAGATGTTGCATGGCTCTGGTCCACATCCCCGCTTAGCAGTTAGTGTTTAATGGATTTCATGAAGCATTAGTTGATAATAGAGACATGAAGGCTGAGGAATTTGCAAGGCCATATTGAGACGAGATGAGATAACTGTCTACATGCGATGTATCCCTGACTGTGGCAATCTTGTCTTCCCTTTGACTGCTGACCTTAGACTATTTATTGACTTGTCTATACTCGACATACCAGTTCTTATCAACAGTGACAGCACTGGCCTTGTCATCGCGGCCTTCGACATTCTTGCACCAGACCTTCAGTGTACCAATGAGGACCCAGTCTCTCTGAGGGTATTGACCGCACTGTCATTGAGATATGTAAGAACGGTTTGTAACTTTGCTTCCATGAGGCACAACTCACAATCAAGTTTCGAGCGTCCACAAGAGCTCGCTTGCTGGGTGGCATCTCATTGTAGTTGACAGGAGCGGCAGAGCACGCTAAACCTGTAACTAGAAGAGCACCGACAGAAGTAACGAACTTCATTTCATGAGACGTGGACAGAATTGATAAGACAAATAGAAAGTTTCCTTGCATAGATATCAAGAATTGAGATTTAGTGATAGTTGAATACCTCACGTTAGATCTTGTCTCATCTTATATCGCCATTCGTAGTGCCGCTAAACGTGCTCCTTCCCTGTAGAACATCGGAAAGACACACAAATTACGTATTATTGATGATGGAGTCAAGCCTTGAACTTGACCTAGTCTATGGAGCGTACGGAGAGTGACACGTATCATTCATGCTATCGAGTCTGATATCCTTGGGATTCCGGCATGAGTCCCCACCAGGAAACAGTTTGAACGCCTCCACTGCTTGGAAAAGGCCAATGATATCGAGGTCTTGTGTAGTCATGCATAAGATCGGACAGTTATCTCCTGATGATACTGGACAAACATGGCCTCTGGACAAAAAAAGAAGGTGGTCTACGAGACGGTCGGTCTCGAACAATTCAAGAACATTTTGCCTTGACGAACCTGCATATATCTTGGATAAAATATGCTTACGAGTGTTTGTAATGATTAAGATACAATTCGGCTAAGACGGCACAGAATTACAAAAATCTACTAAAGAAAATACTTGGTTCCAACATATGACCAATTGGGAATGGTGGCGTGCGTTGGTCAGGTACTTCTGCGACTGTTGGTCATCATAATGATCGTTAGTCGGATTGAAAAATAACGCTAGTCATGCAGTGTGTCATATATACGTACCTAATTGCACAGATAGAGGCGGTTGGAAACAGATGAGCGTCAAGTGACAACCGATCCTTGCTCGACGCATTCAAGCAAACTGGTCTGGACATTGTGGGCTTAAGAGACCATAGAAATATTCATCAATTTCCAAATTTATATTGATAAAAAGAGCTTGAGCCACGAATAGTCACTATAACACTATAATCAGCTTAGAATAGTTGACGATTGCAGAAGATTTAATTCTTTTTTATCACTTTGGTGTATCCAAAGTAATGCATCCACTGGCGATTGTCCCCTGATTAATAGTGCTTGCGCACCCATGCAAATGTAAAGTCCTTATTGGGGTAGTTTTGAGAGCACACCGGCATTCAAAGGCTTTAAGGCCTGGCAAGACGAATCCAGACTTTGTGGCTTGCAATTAGAAGCGGCCAACAGTTTTTGAATTGGACCCAACATGAGCGGGGAAATCGTCAATCTGCGTGTTAGGTATAATCCAACAAGGAGCCCCCGCAACTTGCATGCACCTAATGCATTTAGAAACCTGTCCAACAAAAGTACGGCCGTGAGATTCTCCAAAATGGGGAGGTGCGAGCAGCAAGCGCTTGTTCAATCGCGACGCCTGCCAGTGCATGCCTCCCTTGTTGAGTCAGATGCGGCTCATTAGGCTGTATGTCTCTTACGCATTATGCAAGCCTCGGACAAGCATCAGAGAACTTGAGAAGGTGTGATGTTATGCTTGCTGATGCCGAGGCTTTTGGCCGTCAAGAAGAAGCAAGCTAAGGAAAGGGATACCTACGTGCCCCCATGGCTGTGGTACTTTCTTTTTCACATACGTTGACTTGCCAGGCACTTTCTGAAATTGACATTAACAAAAAGTAACCTGAGCTCATAAAATTGAATCGATTATGTCAAGCTGGAAGAATTCATTCGACGAAGACATGGAGAACTGCGAGGAGGACAGTGTGTTCTTGCGAAAGCATGAATCAAACTGTCGGCCAACACAGAAATTGTCCTTAATTTCCTCAAAAAGGATTTTGAAAGGGCTAGCATTGCTGTTCGGTCACATCACTGTCGTTTTGACGTTGTGTCTGCTGTATTTATCACTTCACGAAGTAAAAGCCGGAGGGGCGTGGAAAAGCGAATTGAGTGAGCAATCCTTGTCACAACTGGTATATAAATCAAGATACTAATTGAGTGCCCGAATAGAAGCTGCAAGCTATGAAATTGAGTATGAAGACATCTACTTTACGAGCGGAATCGAGGAGGAACCAGATGGTCGAATGTATCTCCACCTCCCGGCCGATCAGCCCACCTACGTTGGGAGGCCAACTCCAGAAATTGACAGAGCATGGGCTGAGCTTACCGAAGGTATGTTGGACCAGTACTTGCTCAACATTTGAAATATCTGAGAGCTTACTGTGGAACAGCGACTGAGATCTGGGTGAATGGAAGTGATGCATCAAGCATCACCAATCGGTCGATTTCTTCCGATAAGGGATGGCTTATCAGGTGCTCAAAGTCTCATTGCTTCTTCTTTCCCAGTTCCTGTAGCTGATATGTTTGACCTACAGCTTAGACGTCTATCACTCGCTACATTGCGTGGTAAGTTTTTCCACAATCGACTCTATCATAAGCGACTGGGTCCTGAGGGTCGCAGAATTTAGTACGCAAAGGGTTCGATTGGAGCTACTACTATGGCGATAACCCGGGTCAAGAAAAAGTAAACTATTTGAAGAGGGACCATATATGTACGTGACCCCAAGTGAGTCAACCCTGTTGCTTTACTAATAGACGTGGAAAAGATCACTGTCTTGAGCATCTCCGCCAAGCTGTTATGTGCCACGCCGACTTGACCCCAATGCGCTTCCGTTGGAGCTCGATAGTACAAGGAAGAGGAATGCCTGTTTGGGACGAGCCGCATACTTGCAGGAATTTTGGAAAGATAAGAGCCTGGGCGGAGGCTAGAAAGCGTGAATTCTCTGGATCGTCTCACGTTGGTCACCATGACTAGCGTAGTCACCCGACCGCGAGCAGTGGCCTTCCAAGCATAGGTTTGTTTCAGCATGCAGTATTGCTCGTTTTTATGTTCAATCATAATTCTGCTCATCAAAAGGACAAGATACGGTACAGAGAGAAATAGAACTTGACATAACTAGAGCGTGGAAATTCGAAATGGACAAATTCGTCTTTGAACATAGATTGAAAGATCTTGCTAGATTCAGCCCGCAGGGCTCGGCATTTTGCCCTCACAAGGCTCACACTTTACAGAATAGAGTGCCCCAAGCATCTCGGACAGATAAATGAGACTAGCCTCCCTGCGTTATATTGGATACCCAGCTAGTCAACTGTCGAGTCTTCGCCCAAGCCTTGATGTCCTCAAAATTGCGACAATAGTGCGTGATTTCCAACGCCGAGTAAATATTGTCATCGCTTGCGCGATACCAGAATGGCATTGGAGTTATGTCGGCCTGACACATAAGAGCCTGACGAAGAACATCTATACAGTGGTCTACAGTTGTCAACCAAGATGAATCAGGTGGCTGGAAATGATTCTATTGACGTAACCCAGTGCAATGCTAAGATTGTGCCATGGTTGACTGTACCATTGGGATGATACTGTCAAAGCCCTGGATACTCGTCTGGATACAAAGCTTTGCGCAAGTGATTTACACAATGTAGCTGATGGAAAACGCCCAACGTCACAACGTACGTAGAATCATTATGCGGAAGATGAACCGTAGGATCATGAAGTTTCTTGGCTTCAGCTTCGGTCAAGCCACTGAGACCAACTATATCACATTAGACGGCATTAGTCCAAGCTCGAGCATTGTATATACAATTATATAGGTCCTCCCACATGGCATCCAGATCTGGGGAGAGGCTGTTGGTGTATGGACTCTTCTTCTCAAAATACTTCCCGAATTCAACTTTCTGGTATTGCACTATATCTTGAACGGGGGCTAGGTTTACGTTAGCTATCAGCCAGACGAGAGCTACTGAGTGATGAGTCTTACACCATATTCCTATGGAAAGATCCAATCCCTTCATTGTTGAGATTCTCCACACGTGTGAAAGAATGAGGAGACATATGGCTACATAGAGTGTTAAAATATGACACCTAGCTTTCTTATACTCTTGGCGGTGTTGTAGAGCAGTTCTTTGCTCCAGGCATGGCTCGTGTTCATCGTATCCTTCGGCGAGGGAGTCCTTATCGGCTGGCGACACTGAGCCCGACAGAATAGAATAAAAAGGAAATTTACCCTGAAACATCTTCACAGACTGTGACCAGGCTTTGATGAGGAAGCGCGATTAGATCAGTATGTAGCGATGTATTCATAGCAGGAAACCAACTGCGAGTATTCCGATGACTTAGCCAAGGCTTTCTCAAAACAGGGATGGACTGAAACACTCACCCACTGCCCGTCATTGACCAACAGCTACTAACGTCGGCGTGCATGGGTGTCAATGCTTCTAAGGTGATATGCATGCGTGACGTTGCATATGACCTAGCACGAGAAAGGAAGTTCAGTTGGTGGCTGAATCAATAAATCAGCACAACAGTCCCGCATGGATTGCATGCGGCGACCCAAGTAGAAGGCATCGAAGTGACTTCCGGTTAGCCGGCCGATACGTGGAAGCAAATGAATAGAAGTAAGACGCATGTGGGAACAATAATGAAGGTTCGACCCCAATGACTTAGGCTGAAGGCGGAGCAACGCAGCCAGTCATGTTAGGTCGTCTCGCCTGCAATCCCAGATTCACAGTCCCATAGGGCCAGTGAATATCTGTGAGTAAATCGATTGTCCTAAGTCATTTACAGTACATGTAGAGAGAATCCTCATGAATGCGTACAAATAAACAAATCCATGGTCGAGTTAGGTGAAGGCGGTAGCAGGACAGGATCTTTGTCCTACACTCACTTTGCACCCCCAGAAAATAAAGTCAATGATTACCATCATCGCGCATAAATACAGCCCATCCGTGCTGTTAGCCTTGGAAGACTTTCTGATTAGAATGCTGGCCATTCGAATTCTAGTATCATTGCGTTGACGTCCTCCATTCCGTGCCTCATCCTTGTTTCGAGTGCATTCTTAAGTACTGATGGGTAGAGCTCTAGCCCATCGAACTTCGAGAAGCTCTTGATGACTATGCTTCTCAACCTCGGTAGACACTCTATAACGCTCTTCCAAGCTGAGCAGTAATCAATGTCATGAAGAACATGCCAGTTTTCTGCATTCCTTCTACTTCTTACCCATTCGACATTCAATTTGACAGCTGTGATACAGAATTTTTGTTCCTCACTTAGGCCGCCAATGAACTTGCGTAGATGCTCTGAATGCTCGAATTGTAAGATGTTTCTGCCATAGAACACTTCGAGGCCCACGAAATACAGCTCTTTGCAGGCAAGAAGGACATTGAGAAGGGGCGAAAACATTTTACCACCAGCTGTTTCGTTTCGTTTCTTATCAAAACGAAACTTGGAATGAAGTATGAGAGTCTCGTCCTGGAC
>AFRD01000192.1:0-59516 GCA_000222875.2 Periglandula ipomoeae IasaF13
GCTGACAGCGTCATTCACCGGGAGGACGAGAATTGAGAGGACGGGGCATCGAAGTTCATCACGGTCAGCATCAGCAGGTCCAGATCACAGACCGCAGATTCGCCATGGGCTGGCGGACCATGAGAATGAGAAGCGGTGCTAGCTTCCGGTATGTGTTGAGGTCAATGGTTTGGTGTTTCTTGCTCTGGCTCTCGAAGCACCAGAGCAGCGCGACCTCAGTTCGCTCCTGCCCTTGCAGTCGCCTACTCCTCGTCCATCCAATCGACCCCCCACCTTTTCACCCGGACACTGACAAAGGATCACAAGAAATGCGCCATGAACCAGACTACAGCAGACAGCAAAATTCTAACCTAACTCTTCCAATTGCTGCCAGAATCGTCCACCTCCCCCGTAGCGGGCCGACAGCGAACCGGCTCATCCAGGTTCTTCCTTTCGGTTCAAATCTTTCACGGTCCATTGGCTGATCTGCCAGTGATTTCACCATATATAGTGCAGCGATGGGTCGGACCGTACGACTTGTGGCCATCCCAGAATGCGCAAGCAAATGGACACCAAACACCATCCTAGACGTATCAATAATGCCGAATTCTGGAAGAGAAGCTGTTGAGGGAGTCAAGGAAGATCTGATACCAGCTACGGCAGCATCCATTTGGAGACATGTTTTCTTGGCGCTGCGCCCTGATGCCTCCACGGCAGGCGCGCATGATGAGGCTGAAGCTGAACACGGACGATATCCACGAGAGCCTGGTTCTCTAGCTATGAGCTGCTGTGGGCTGAGCTTACATTTCCGGAAGTCGTTCCCTTCAGTTGTGTTTCTTCCTGGTCATCATTGGTGGAGGCAGATGAGCAGGATTTCGACCAGGGATCAAGCTTACCTTACATATCAGACTAACTGGTTCCACCTGCGTGAGCCTTGCATACACGCAGTTCTCAAAGTGTCTGGCGCGCGCGCGGGTGCAGCTTTGCTGGCGTACCATCTAACTTAGCGTTCCCTCAGCACCCATCGCGCCGGCAGTCGATCACCAAGATGCTCTAGCAAGCTTGCAAAATGCGAGAACGTTCAGCCAGTCCTCATCTTGGATTGGGTGTCGTCCGAGGCTTTCTGTGTCACCATGCCTCAAGTCTTTTCTGACTTCATTTGGCCCCCAATTGAGATCAAAACTCATTTGTGGTCACCAATCAACGGCACTGCTTGCACAAGGACACTTTGCATTTGGCCTGTAGCCAGAGCTTGTTTGACGGAGATCGCTTGGCAAAGGACCATCCACATCGCCCATCTTAGCTTGTGACTTCGGTCGATGCTGACTTGTTGATTGGGGATGCTACATAGTCATCCCATGGGCTGAGATGGCTGTAGACCGAGAATGGACACTTGAACTGGTCACCGCGATCCAAAGTGAAGTTGTTCAAATTGTTTACAGTATTGGTCATGTCTGTTCCGCCCAGCTGGCCATTGATCGACGGCTTGCATCATCAGTCAATTTGCTGGCATCACCACTAACCTACAGCGCATGAGCTTGGGCAAGGAATGGGTCATCAAGCATATGACAAGCGCATCCTGAGCTACATCGCTTGAATTCTGTCGGATGCAGCGACCCCTCAGGTGCAGTGCTGCAAAAACCCTAACCACAACAAACAACTATCTTTTGTCCTTATAGGTCCAAGATTTTTTCCTCGTTGAGCAAAGAATCTCTGCAGGAGCTTTGGAGATTCTTCTTTTAACGGCGCATTCAAGAGCCTCATTCATACTTTCAATGGCTGACGGTTGGCGGCACAATGGGCCAGATCCAGTGGCGCACATGCTTTGAGACATCATGATGTGTGGATTGTCGTGGCCGAGAGCACGGGAAGCCAACAAATGGGCATAGTAAGTGGGAAGTCTTAGTCCTCAGCTTTGCGATGAATTGCCAACCGTGCTGAAGCAAAACGGACAAGCATCACGCGTGATGCCACGTGTTGGTGACCAAAGGGTACACGGCCAGTTGCCTGCCAGGTACCATGGCGGCACGATAAATTGACTCCCTCCGAAAGTCATGCTGTTCTGCGTTAGACTAGCCTAGCTCCGGCAAGAAACAGGACGATGGATGCGAAACCTCGCCTATTGATGTCATTTACGCCGACCAAGTGCTATTGTCGCTGGCTGACAGGCAAAGCAGGCTCTGTTGTGGTGGCATCAATCGCGTCATTAGGCCACGGTAAGGTCCATGACAGAGGATATGGATTGACAGAAAACGACCCCTCACCCCACTGGCTTCACTGGGCAATTGATTGACGAGTTGCTGACAGGGCCCTCGACCTGCCGCACGCGCGCGCTGGCGATGAAACGAGCGCCTCATGACGCTAATTACGGCGTAGCCGACAGTCACCGAGTGCGTTTCGAGTTTGACTTCCGCTGAGATTAGCGAACTGCCATTTCCATCCAGCCTTCGGAAGTGAATGGCTTGGACACATCGGCAGTGCCCCCACGACCCCAGTTACTTTGACAACTTCCCCAGCAGCACAGCCTAGATCTATGGTTTCCAGTCAGGAGGTTGGCATAGTTGAAGAAAAATTGGGGAGAATGTGCTCCCGAGGACTTGTTCAGGGACCAGTGGATCGCCTTCTCCATCAGGTTGCGCAGCGGCGGGACAGCGACGCTCCTCATCTGATTGATTTGCTGACAGCGTTGCATTCGCTGCAGCTCGGGCCAGTTTCGCGTGCGCGCGCTCATTGAAGATTACCGGTTTTGCCGGCTGGCTCTCCGGTAGTAGTGGTAATACTGCCCCTATGCTCCTGAAATCGTCGATCAGTTAGTCGGTGGTGTGCCGCGAGAGAAGCTGGCTTCAGTCTTGGATGAACCGTGGTCTCGGATTCTCAAGAACAGAGCTCAGCCAATCCCTCGAGCACCCCGTTTCAATTGAGCACTGTCAACCAACGTGCCTCAACTGCGTGGTTCTCATGGAGGATTGAGAGCAGCTTGCATTTGAGACAAACCCCACCTGTTACCTGCCCACGTTTCGGTGTGGGGAGAAAGAGACAAATGCCGGACACGAACCAACAAGTTTCCTGTACAATTTTGGACTTGGCTGCAATTTAACCCATATTCCTACGTATGTTCATAAGCAGGCGCTAGATCCTTCAGGGATGGATGCGGCGGCAGACTTTGTGCTGATGGTTCCCGTATTCGTGCCAATCATGTCTCTCATGGCAACTCGTCGCAGACCGTTGAGGCTATCTCTTAATTTCGCGTATTTACATTTCTAATAAGGAGTTAAGGGCTTCATCATTTGCAAGGCCGACGGAGCTAATGTGTATTGCCGCCAGTTGCATTTGAGATCGTCACCTGTGCGAAACGGATATCCGGATCGGATAAAGCGGCAATCAATACTACCGTCGAAGGAGACCCTGATTATCACAACCAACCTTGAAGAAGGAAAAGCTACTACGCATTGACTACGGAGGAATACCCAGGTCTTCGTCGCAAATATTTGTTCCTGGGCAGATGCAGCGCACCGCTGACGATGCGATAAAGCTATCCTCCGTGGCTAGGCGAGTGTCCCGGTGCAACGGAAGCGATATGGAGGATTGTTTCAGGGCGATTCTAACTCTATTGTCTATGGTGCAAACTGGTGTGAATCCTCTGATGGCCCTTGTGAGACACTCTCTTCCCAGATCCCAGCACAGGATCGGAATTGGCAGGAACGATTGTCACGTTACCTTGTGAATCTGCGAAGGGATCGCTCACCATGTGGCTTCATCGTGGTCTCGTTTGATCGAATCTGTTCCAGTTATCACGATCGCAAATGGCGCCATTAGCATGTGCAACAGGATTGGACACTCTGGGCGTGGGGGGGGGGGGGGGGGGGGGGGGGGAAGTAGATTGTGAATAGGGAAAGCGGCATATTAGCCCATTTCTTGAGGTCGTTTCGCAGGCAGGTGTGAAATGTAGAAACTTGACATGGAAATGCGACAATATGGCCTAGGGTAGGCTGCATACAGACAAACTCATTCGAGTTGTCGAGGATCCAGCCTAAGCTACTAAATGCCGTTACTATCACGAGAAAATGAATGTTCCTAGTAGTTTGGTCTGATGATAAGAGATTTTAATAGCAATCTACTTATTCGCGGGCGCACTTGCTTCTAAGAGGGCGCATCTTGAGACTTTTGTGTCTGAGGGTGGCGCAAACATGCCCGGATTCACGTCGCATGATCGCAGGTCGTCAAGGTCGTCAAGCTTTATCTATTGAACATTCGCAATTGTACGCATCATTGATATGTTTTAAACCTATGCTTTGCGAGAAAGAGTGGTTCTTGGAGGATACATCGGCACCACAGCACCGGAACAGTATTGGGGACTAGGTCATCAATCTTGAGGGTTAATTTGGAACAATAGAAGCATGTATCCCACACGACTGTGAAGGCCCAATATCTCTCTCTAACGAATCTTCAAGCCCATCTCTCGAAATCTCCTTGGCGCGAACTCAATCCGGAAGCATCTTGGCAAACAAATCTTGTAGACCTCATTGGACCCGGCCAATTGCATTCAATTGCACGCTCCTTCTCATCGTTTAAGCTTCCAGGACGAACTTGATCCCATCAAGCACATCGTCCAGAAACTTTCCATTTTCCGGCCCGCAGTCAAAAGCCCAAAACACATGAGGCAGACCGACGTAATGAGTGAGCTTCGTCGTGACGCTGATTGACCGATGAGTATACTGCCTTTTGCTCAGCGAATTGAGATTGTATCACACTTACTTCGCTTCTCGCAATGCTCTGTTCATAATGAGACCATCATCACGTAGGGGATCTGCGCCGCAGACTGCAAAGTACGTCCGTGGGAACTTAGCCAGGTTGGGGCTGTTGATGACGAAAATATCCGAGTCCTCTGGATTAAGGTCCGCGGCATCTGCGACCTTGTGTTACTAAAGCATTTCGCCAATGTTCATGCTGGTCCAAATTACCGTAGAAAGTGGTCATCGCCGCAGCTGTATTTCCAGGAGCATCTGCATTGACTTGGAACGACGTGTAGGTGTCGACGTAGGCCGACGGTACATGCGATGGATGCACCACGAACGGCACAATCGATACAATACCTTTCACTTCCGACCCTCGGTCGAGAGATATGAGCTTGTTTGCCACCGCCAGAGCGAGTGTGCCTCCCGCACTTTGACCAATGGTGAAGTATCTTCTCTGGTCACCATTCCATCGGGAGGCATTCTGAAAAGCCTGTGAAGTGTGAGTGTTTCGTTCTAGCTTTGATGGATCGGTGGTAATACTGATCCAAGTCCATCCATAAACAGTGTCTTGAAGCTGCGTTGGGAACTTGTTCTCTGGCGCCAATCGATACTCTATGGAGATGACGACGCACGAAGCGTTCTCCGCGATCGTGCGACAAAAGGTATCCTCCGTATCAAGGTCGCCAGCGCATAATCCACCGCCGTGAAAGTACAGTCCTACAGGAAGGGGATTCTGACCTACTGCGATGGGTTTGTAGATGCGTGCGGCCACATGTTCCGTAACCGTAGCGTCCTCTTGCCATGTCTGGGTTACTGATGGGAATCTTTCTGTGTTCACTGAGTGACTCGACAGCTACTCACCGACATTCGTCTTGGCCGACTTGATGTTTTGACCACTGGGTTGACTGGTAAACGCTTTGTATTGCCTCCTCATTTCCAGCGCGTCTCCAGTGAGCTGTGGCCTTCCGCCAAGCTTTTCCTCGACCTGCATCATCGTCAGAACGGGTTCCTGGAGCGGCGCCGGCGAGCCTCACCTGGAGCCATATCGGCGACAGCGATTCCTCCATTGCGATTGAGACCAAGGACATGCGCCTTCAATTGCAGCTAATGCGATCTGCTGGCGTAGCTTCAGAGGGCCTAAAGAAGTGAATGGCGAGGGAAACGGCGTATTAGTGACGAAGTCTTACAACAGATGTCAATCTTTGGCGCCCAGAATCGGGGAAGTCAAGGGAGGACGAACGCAGATATACTTCAGTGTCCAAGTAATTAATGCCTCCTTGCTCCAAGCTCCACGCCCGAGCCTCGGCTATGTTGAACAAATTGGCGTGCAATGTCGAAGCCCATTTTCACCGTCATTGGCTTCGAGGCGCTTGAACTGTGTCAGGGCTCTGAACGAATGACGAAGCGAGGTGTTTACGTGCTTTGTTCCAATGCACTGGGCTGACAAATGTACACTGACTTACATGTTCACCTGTCCAGATCTCTCTTTCGGCACTGAACCGCTCTGGTGAATTGTCGCGTGGTACCTTCTCACAATCTTAGATCTGCCAACCCGCACCACCGTTGGATTGCAATTCTTTGCCTGTAGGACAATGGCTTACTAAAGTCCGTGGGAATTCCTCTCAATGCGTGCCAATCGTTTCACAAGGCCATTTAGGCTCAAGCCAAATCAATAATGATCCCTGTCATCCCACGCTGCCGCCGCATGCAATTCGTCCTTGAATATGCTGGATCAAACGCTGCCCGCTGAGCGCGGACATTTGATCCTCAGCTCGTCTGATTGAGAACGTGGCGCCGACGACGAAAATCTATCTCTTGCATAGTCACGCAGGCATAAAGTCCGTAGATTTGTAATGTCGAGCCAATTTCGAGCTTGACAACAGACAAGCTCTAGGTAGGCCCACTGGAACGGCAGTCGTAGATCCGGCTGATAAATCCGGACGGTTGAGCTAATCACAACCGAAGTTGCCTTTTTGGTGAACAAGATTCGGAGTGGCCCCACAATCGCGCGCTGAAGAGGCGTTGTGCGACTTTCTACATTGCGAAAACGAGCATCTTGACACATTTCATGTTAGTCAGCTTGTGACCACGGCACTGAGGTTGGCGATGTAGCATGAAACAGGCTGTGCGTATATAATATGCTATGATGCACACCGGAATACTCAAGATGAGCAAGATAAACATCGTCAAACATCATGGGTCTTAGTTTCCAAGTCTTTCACAGCAAGCGCAACAGCGCGACAAGATCAGATCCCCCCGGACACGACCACCTGAAGTGGGTGCCCACCAGCTCAACACTGATCTACGGCGAGAAAGATGCGGTCCTCGTCGATGCGCAATTGACCATTGAGGCTGCGAAAGAATTGCTAGAATGGGTGGTCGCATTCGGCAAGAACTTGACATACATCTACGTGACCCATGCGCACGGCGACCACTTCTTCGGCGGCGCCCTGCTCCTCGAGAAGTTCCCGAATGCAAAGCTTGTCGCTATTCCGGAAGTCGTCAACCAGATGAGCAATGAGATATCGCCCGAGAGACTGGAGAGCTTATGGAATAAGTTGTTCCCTGGTCAGATCCCAGCCAATGTCAAGATCGCCGAGCCACTGGACGGAGATGAACTGGAGCTCGAAGGGGAGAAGCTGATCCACATAAGAACCGACCATACCGACACCGACAATTCTACTACACTTTGGGTTTCCTCAATCGGTCTCGCTGTGACTGGTGACGCGGTCTACGGGAATACGCATCCGTATCTTGGAGAATCGGGACGTTTGGAATCGAGACTTGCGTGGATTGCGGCATTGGACAAGATCGCTTCTCTCAAACCGCGAATTGTGGTGGGTGGTCATAGTGATCCTGCCAAAGGGTACGATCCACAAGCTGTTGAGGAGACGAAGACCTATTTGAAGACGTTCAATCAGGCTGAGACAGAAACGAGCACGGCGGAGGAGCTGTACAATCGCATGCTGGAGATTTATCCTGAGCGGCTCAATCCGGGGTCTTGCTGGGCGGGGGCTATCTTGAAGAAGTGATTGGAGGCCAGTGCGTTGTATCTAGCTGGAATATGGTGACTCTTACCATATAGATAGAGACCTAATTCGAGAAGCGCTATTCTCTTCATCGATCGTGGCGAATAAAACGTATTGTGGCCGGGGCAAACTTGTGTTTTGAGCCGTCGAGTGCAGTGCGCCTTGGTCACCGCGTCATGACTTGGACCGAAGTGATGAGCACATGATGGGCTCAATTAATCCAAGCTTATTCGAAATGCAATTCTCTTGACAGATAAACCTTCTCGGTCTCACTTGAAGCCAGGAAGGCCAACAAGCCGGTTTCTTCGTTGCTTCATGCTTCGATCCAGATTTCAGACTCACCAGCCAAGAGCTTTCTCTGTAATGACGGAGAAGAGCACGCGCTGTCAGTGTATGCCATCAGGCGAATTTTTTGATCGATCAATAAAAATTACTCCGCCACGAATGTGAAGGTGGCGTCGCATCTGGCCGGCCACCAGTGACATTTTGCCACATGGCGGCTGCGCAATCATCACCGGTGGGCGAAGTCTTCTGCATTCGAGTATTGTTCTCGGAGACCTTTGTTTCCTGTGAATTTCCTGATAGATGACCGTAGCACGAATATAAAACGCTTTGTCACTCAGTCGAACACTTATTCAACAGGAGAGACCGAACTTCGCCCCATGGCAAGCTGTTTACAGTGAAAAGCCATAAATATTGGGCTGACAGTGCTGCAGACCAAGTTCACATGCCTTCGCCGTGCCATCCCATGTACTTAAGTATTGTCCCGGGCAAGGCAGTACATCAGAGTCTTGTGCAGGGTTAAAGTAACAGACAGGCTACATCGTTTTGTGTGGAAACATGGATACATTATCGAGCACGGCAGCTTCAGAACAGTATGCTGCATCTCCACCTCCTTGGACTCGTGCAAACTTGCAGCCCCGTGCCTGGCGCAGCCCTGAAGCCAGGTTCCCTGGACTCGCTCTGCACTTACCTGCCGTGATACGAAGACGTCGTCGCGTCCAGCGCGCCGACCCGACAGCCTTCCCGGCTTTGGCTACACAGGGAGAGACCACACGGCACAGAGTCGTGGCAGCAGGCCGTAAGCCGCTGGCGAAAAGAATCCTGGCGCCTGTGAGGCCGGCAGTGGCCAGATCAGGATGATGCTGGAGCACTACTAGTCTAGCCACCATCTCTGCCCACCCAGCGGAGCTGTCTGGTTGGGCCGATGTCATGTGTTAAGTACGTGTGACCTTTTAGGGCCTTCACTGGGTCCCGCGGGTTCTAGTTTCCGCATTCTCGTCGAATACTCTAGAAATACGGACCATCTCTCCGGGAGCCTCATTTTGAGAAGCCACGGCCAAGACACACCAGAGATTCCGGGGTTGATAGTGCGAATTGATAAGTGGCGCTCTATAGCCGTCAAATTGCTTGACTATCTTCCCGGAGAAGAGGTCCTCTCTGCTTGTGAAGAGCCGGTCGGTTCCTCGCAAACCTACCTGGGCATCCACCATGAGTATTGGCACGCCAAAATATATCAGAATTTAATACTCATTCACTACGGTAAAATATACTTTCATGTTCAAATCCCCATACTTAAAGTATTTGCTCCTCGACATGTCACCTTTGTATGTACTCAAGACTTCTATCAGTGCCCCTCCTCCACCAGACCGTAATCGCTGGCACTTGTGGTCTCTGAGACGCGGGGTAATTGAACCCTCCCGTCTCATCTGACCATTGAGACAAGTTGACATAAGACCAGGCATCAATATGGCACTAGCCGCCAATTCGCGTCTACTTGCTCCGACTAATTTTGGCTCACACCGAGCAGCATCTCAACCTCGAATTTTGCTCCCGCTATTACTGCTGATCTGATCCCCCCAATTGCAAATGGCGCGAGGTGATGTCTACTGCGCCTTTTGCGGCGCTTGCTTTCCTCCACACCGTAATCGCCCACCCAATGTCAAAAGAGCATGGCTGCAAGCCGAAGCACGTCTGATCTGCGAGGATCTCGAAAGTCCAAGTATAGACAAGTGCGTATCAAACATGAGAGGGCTATTCAACTGGGTTACTATATTTGCACACATTCATTGACACCTGTGAAGGGCTTATATATCCGGCCCTGCCGTGGAAATGGGAAATGGGCTTTTCGAAGTTGAAGGCGAAGATGGGGAGGAAAATATTCGAGCGTAATAAAACCAAAGCTTGCATTCTGAATTGACTTTCTAGGATCCACATTCCCGCTAACGCCACTCAGGTATTCCTGGACATATGACAATCCTTTGGCCATACCATTTCACCGTTCCTGTTGTAAGGTACTTTCCAAGTTGCTCGAGGGCAGAATATTAACTGTGGCGGTCTTATATGAGACGCTAAAGAGCCTTGCTCACAAAGACGACGGCCACCAAGCTCTCGATATCGATTACGGACCTGTCTGTCGCGCTCAATGGAAGAAACGACCATGTATAAAAGGCCATGATTACCTCCTACACTCGCCAGCCAATGTTCCCAAACTGGCCGCTTATTACCAGAACTTGCCCCAAGTGAAGACTCGGCCAGGTAAGCCAGCCCGCTCTGGTATCATCAACGACTCCGATCCATTCAATCGACTCCTCGCGGAAACGCAGTACGAACTCTTCAGATATCTTGGCATATGTGATGTTGGTCGACTGCGTACTGCATCAAGGTCTATATGTCGTCTCGAATTGGATAATGGCTTTTGGAGGCGTCGCCTGGTGGAAGATATGCCCTGGTTGTACGACATACCCACCTGCGACGATCAAGAAGCAGTCACCACTCTGGATTGGGCCCAAATTTATAAATACTTCCATAATGCCAGCAGATACAAAGAAAGCAAACGTCAAATTCTAGGGCTAGCCAACCGTCGACGCATATGGGAGACAAGTCTTCCACCGATCGCACGGCAATACCGTGCCCTTGAACAGAATATGCCGGTAGACCCTGAGACTCTGCAACAAGCGACTGCAACTGAGGCGAAATGGCTGGTCAGAATATCTTCTGACAGTGTTGATATAATAAGACAGGCCCTGGTCACAACCTTTGCCGAGTTAGAATCTGTTCACCTTCAACTCACTATTGAGTGGGATGAACTTGGTCGTTTGATGGAAATTCAAGTCGGGGATTGCACCTCGAAACCTCTTGCGAAGAAAGTCGATAAGGTAGAGGTTCCCCCAGATAGTTGGGTCGACGGTTTCCTGTTTGCCTTAAAGAAATCGTACCTTGGAGGAATACCCAGCTTAGAAGTAATTGGCGTCGAAATACTACTTACCAACCACGATCCGATCTTGCTCGGCAATCAAGTTGGCAATAAGCGACTGATTCACACGAGTCCAGAGCGCTTTGCAGTTGGGATTCTAAGGACGGTGGCCGCAGAAGGCGGCGGTCTCTTCCGTATAACTCTTCTTGAACAACCGACGGAAGTTGTTCAAGATGCTTCAAGGGTTATTGCCGATGATGGCGTGGAGCTAAATGAGGATACGGTTAAGTGGTTGTGGAGAGGTGAGCGGTTTCCTTCGAACATTGGCGCCAGTCCCCTTCCAGCGCATTATGAATATGAGAAGATGGCGAAAGCATCGTCCCGGTGTGAGCCCCTCTTTTTCGGTGCCTCTCAAGAAGAACTCGCTGATATCACAACCTTTTCCGCTGATACACAATTTGGAGGATTTCGTGTGACATATGGTCATCGCGAAACGAGATATATCGGGCCAAAGATACATGCTCTTAAGACACTCACCATTGATGGCAAAAATGGCGAACGTATCGTTCGTATAATTCAGCATCTCTCGGAGAATCCGTCGTACGGTGAAGACGTATCCTTTATTCGATTTGTAAAGAATCGAGATCGCCAACTTACCATTGGACGCGTTAAAGCAGGTGGCACAGATATCACACCGCAAGGTCGTACATTGGCCGGGTTCTATTGTTGGTGGCCGGAAAGGCGTATTGATTTCCCTATACTCCGCCATATCAATTCTCTGTTCCTTGAGGATGATGATGCCACTGGCCACCAGTCCGTTAGTGTATCCCCGGAAAGCACAATAGATCATCTCGGCCACTATTGGGAATCCGCTGTCCCTGCCACCCATGTAGAGCAGTGTGGCCCATCATGGGGGGACGACCAGATCCGACTCATCAGCGATTACGGAGTAGAACCATCGTCTGATCTGAGATGCTCAGTATCCTACTTGGACTGCATCCGCCCGATTTCGTCAATTCGGACCACGCTCTGTCACAACATTTTCCCATCACAGTTCCAGCTCTGCGGACTCACGTTCGAGTATGCTGACAATGGTGAAGAGCAGACCATCAGACTCAGCGAGGTTCTTTCGCCGTCTCATGTCGAGACTGATGAATTCGAGACTGCTGAGGTCGAGACTGCTGAGGTCGAGTTTCATCACGCACATTGGTGTTGGTGTGACGGCTGCTCTGTAGTGATGAGGACGGCCCTATGTGGGGCGCGGGAGAAGGAGCCGAGTGACTACTCAGATAGGATGGAAGTGCTTGAGAGGCAAGAATATTCAAATCGGAAGGATATTTCAGACGTCGAGGATGTATCAGATGAGAAATATGAGTGGCATCCATTATTCATGTCTGATGAGGAAGACATGTCCGATGAGGAAGACATATCTAATAAGGAAGACACATCTAATGAGGAAGACGTATCTAATGAGGAAGACGTGTCCGATGAGGAAGACATATCCAATGAGGAAGACTTGTCTGGTGAGGAAGACATGTCCAATGCGGAAGACTTGTCTAGTGAGGAAGACACATCCAATGAGGAAGGTGTGTCCGATGAGGGAGACACGTCCGATGAGGAACAGGTTTCAGAGGTAGCTCGGCCGTCAATGGTGGCAAAGGCGTCAGACACCACTCATGGTGAAGAGCTATCAGATGCAGGGGACCTATCAGACCCGATGGGAGTAGCGAATATGACTGAAGAGCAGATGGACGAACTCAGACAACAAATGAACGAGAAGTTTGAGGGAAGAGAGCAAAGAGCGGCTGATGAGAGACAAGAGATGGAAAAGTCAGAAGAATTGGAGAAGGCTCGCGAAGTCAGAACACCACACTACACGCAAGACACCCAATGATTCTCTAGCTTGCAATTAATGAGTCTACGGATCTGGATCTCTCGACACGGAACGTTGAGGGCTCTACAATTCACTGGCAACGAGCGCGATCTGCCTATCTGGACCCAGTCAGTCGCTGAGCTTGGCGACCCAACCGGAGAGATTAGGTTCGCGGGACTCAGTGGGGGAGACGCAACCGGGCTCAAACTCTTCTTTGCCTCTGATGCTCGAGTGTCAGAGAAGGTGGACCCCATTCTTGTTGCGATCCGGGGACTGAAAGTTGGAGGTGATGATAGGGACGATGAATGAACGCAAACTTAACAAGGAGCAGTGAATTAGGCAAGTACAGTATGTCATGTCATAGAAACTACAGATTGAATATATACGTTCTATGAAGACCCAAGGGATGTAGAGCAACGACACTTTCGGTATTTTGCTCAATGTAGAGAATATATGGTAAATGACATGAAAAGGTCTCTGTGCGGATGACTATCCGTTCTATAGCAAGGCAAGAATGTTAAACTAGATCTTAATCCATGGGACCATCCACATCTTCACGGCCGCTTTAGCCTCATCCACGAGACCGAATTCTAGAATAACAAATGTTAGTCCATGCAACAAGCGTCTTGGGTGCTTAATGTAGTGTCGCGCACCTTGTCCAATTGACGCATGTGCAACTTACACAGCAGAATGCGATTTCCGGGCGCAAAGAGTGCAGGGGTCTTGCGACTAGAATTGACAATCGCGACTACGCATTTGCTCCAATGCGATGCATACGAGTGCCGACATGGACAATCGACGCTGCCTGGCGCGCATCCCACATGGAACTGTAAGAACCGCAGACTAGAGCTAGAGTACAGCAACCAGGATGGCTCGGCAGCCCTAAGAGCTCCTCTGGGCTGGCGGCGGAGCTTGGCCGTATTGCGCGTATCAGTCGCGAACCGGCGCCATGGAGCTTGGCGACTGCGAGATGCGACCAATACGGCTGTCGGCTGCCCCATCTAATTCGCTGCATCGTCAACGGGCGGATCTCGCCCGGCACAAAATGACGTCGATTGGGGCTCGAATGAAATGCTCAATTGGCTGTGGCTGTGGCCGTTGAAGCAACGTCAGGGCTCTCAACGCCAGTCAGCAGCTTGGCCGTAGTGAGTATTTGGCGAAGCGACGAATGCCAAACTTTGCCAAGCGTGACTTATCTCATTGGCGCATTGGCTGGCTGGACGTTTTACGCCTCGTCTGGTGTTGCGAGGACCGTTTCGCTCGGTTACGGTCCACGAGGCGATTCCATAAGAGGAAAAAAGACGGCGTTGGTGTGATACGCTCAATGCGACAGCAGCCAATTGTCCAAGACTAGGCAGAAGCGATAGATGGCCAGGTAAAGCCCCAATGCGATGCGATGCGATGCGCCTCTGCTCGCCCGACGACAGCATGTGTCAATAACTAAGTGCAGCTGTCATATGCAGAGTTGAGCCTAAAGACAGCGGCGTGGCACAGCATTGCACAGCATGGCTCAGCGAACACCAGACTCATCGCTGATTGCTGATCCACCAGGCGCATCGTTTGTCCCAAAAGGGAAATCGAGCCTCCACATGTCCGGGAGCCAAGACAGCCTCACAAACACAAGTGCTGACGGGCAACGATGATGGCCATGGGGCTAAATAGACGGGAGGACCCTTTTCGAAATCGAGATCGAAGTCGTTTATCAAGAGAAGATAAATCAGTCTGCTTTACTCCTTTTATAAGCGTGGTAGTCGATTGATTCCTGTCATTTTGACATTGATCTCTCTATCCGCACGCCAGTCGGCCGACTCGAGGAACAACACCAGCTTCGAGATTGAGGCATTGGCGTCATTGCATTCCACACTGCGACCACGACGCTTACCTCGATTTGCGGTCAGCACGCATAAACAACTGAACTCATTTACTCTTCCTTTAATCTGCGCAAAGAAACAACACTGAGCCAATCGAAGTTTTCCACAATCTTGGGTGACCCCTTCTGGGCCCCTCTCCAGCGAAGATGGATCTCTTCCGTCAAACAAACACCTTAACCAAGAAGACGCTGCGCATCATCCTCACGCGCCACGCCGGAACAACCATCTACAGTGCGCTCGTCCTCCCCGTCATCGCCTCGCTCTAACTCGGTCTCGGGCAGAAATTCAACAACCCCAACGACAAATTCGGCGTCGGCACGCCTAGCGACATCCTTTCCCTCGGCGATGCGCTCGGCAAAGCCCAAGGCGGTCGCGACACTGTCGCCCTCATTAACAACGGCCACGCGGGCGGCGAAATCGACCGTGTGATTGACTCCATCTCTCAAATCGTCACGGGCGCCGGCAAAAACGCGACCAGGATCTCCAACGAGGACGATCTCAACTCTGTCGCAGCTCATTCCGCGGCACATCCAACTGCTACGGCGCGGTCGTGTTTCACTCTTCTCCAAACGAAGGCACTGGTGAGATTTGGAACTACACGCTTCGTGCCGACATTAGTCTTGGATTCAGCACCCGTGTCGAGAAGAATGACAATGATCCCCAAATTTACACCTTGCCCTTGCAACATGCCGTCGATGCAGCCATCGCGGGATCATCATTTCCTTCCAAGGTCCAGCAGTTCCCCTTTACGACCGAGACGGAAGATGAGCGTGAGGCAAGAGTTCTCCGCGAGTACCAAAAGACCTTTATCAATTTCCTGAGCGTGGCATTCGTCATTGCGCTCATCGGCGTGTGCTACCACATGCCTGGCCTGATTGCCACGGAGAGAGAGATTGGACTTTCGCAACTCATTGATGCCATGATGCCTGCGACGCGGGGCTGGCAGCGACAATTTGTTCGCTTGGTCTCTCACCAAAATGCCTTCATCATCACGTATCTCCCTGGATGGATCATCGCCTCAATTGTTTGTCGCGCGCTAATCTGGAAGAACACCAGTGTTGGAATCATGATCATCTTCTTCGTGCTCGCCGGTTTTGCCATCACGTCCATGTCGCTCTTGGGTGCTTGCTTCTGGAGAAAAGCCCAGTTGTCGGGCGTTGTGACTACCGTGGTATGGATTGCTCTGGGCATCGTCGCTCGGGCTATTCCCAACCCGAGCACGGCTACCGTCGCTGTGCTGTCGCTGCTATTCACGCCCTGCAACTTTGTTTACTTCATTACGTACATTGCGCGGTATGAGCAGAACAGCCAGGGAGCAAGCTTGACCAAGGCCCCCGATGACAGTCCCTGGAAGCTTCCCGGTATTGTGCTCTGGGTGTTTTTGATCCTTCAGTTCTTGATCTACCTTTTCCTCGCGGCCTTCCTTGAGCGCTCCCTTCACGGTGTCACCACTGGTGTTCGCAGCGCTTCGTCGCCCGAAAAGGCTGCCGCCCAGGAAGGGGACGTCATTCGCGTCGAGAACATGACCAAGATCTACCAGCCCAGCTTCCTGCGCCGCCTCTTCTCATTCGTCTCGCCTCCACGACCCAAGGTCGTCGCCGTGGACAATCTGACGCTCACGGCCAAAAAAGGCCAGATCCTCGCCTTGTTGGGCGCGAACGGCAGCGGCAAGAGCACAACTCTCGGCATCATCGCCGGCATCAGCAACTTCACCACGGGCAATGTCTCCATCGATGCCCGAGGCGGTCTCGGTATCGCGCCCCAGAAAAACGTCCTCTGGGACGAACTCACTGTCGAAGAACACATCCGCATCTTCAACCAACTCAAGTCGCCTCGCAAGCATGCGACAGATGCAGAGACTGATGCTCTGATCAGAGCCATTGGACTGAGCCAGAAGAGAAAGGCAATGTCGAAGACGCTCTCTGGTGGGCAGAAGAGAAAGCTGCAGCTGGGTATGATGCTCACGGGCGGCAGCGCCGTCTGCTGCATCGATGAAGTATCATCAGGCATTGATCCCCTCTCGCGTCGCAAGATCTGGGACATATTGCTTTCCGAGAGAGGCAGCCGAACCATCATCATGACGACGCACTTCCTCGACGAAGCAGATCCTCTCGCTGACAACATTGCAATCTTGTCCAAGGGCAAACTGCGCGCCGAAGGATCATCGGCTCAGCTCAAGGATACTTATGGCGCGGGCTATCGCGTGCATGTTCTCAATGCTCGACACATGAAGCATGCTCCGCACGTTCCGGGCGTCGAGCGCAAGGAATTGTCTAATACAATCACGTATGTCACGCCGTCATCGAATCTCGCTGCGGAAGTGATTCGCACTCTGGAGCACGCGCAAATTCCGTATCAGTTTTCAGGACCGACCATTGAGGATGTCTTTCTGGGTTTCGCTGACGAGGTGAGAGAGCATGATTCATTGAACCAGGTCGGAAGCGAGAGCAGTGGTCTCAAGGAGAAGTCCACTGAGTCTGAAGAGACTCTCAAGACAGCTGGGATTGCGAGCCAGGGTCTTTTGTCTGGCAAGCCCGTCAATTGGGCAAGTCAGATCCTCTTGTTCCTTCGAAAGCGACTGGTTGTTCTCAAGACGAATTGGGTTCCGTATCTCATCGCGTTCCTGGTTCCCATTGTTGCTGCTGCCATCACGCAGATGCTCGTCAAGGATGAGTCCCCCTCTGGATGTAGCCCGCGAGATTCAGGCTCCAAGGCCGACTTCAACGACTTTACGGATTTCTACAAGTCTGTCAACCTGATCGGCGGACCGTCATCACGGTTTAACAGCAACGTCTCGCAGAGTCTCGCCAAGGCCCTGATGCCCGGCGCAGGCAGCGTGGGGAACTTCCCGTTCAAGCTTGTCGATACTGTCAACGACTTCCGAGCTTCCGTGGACAAGAACCACTCGATCATCTCCCCTGGTGGCTGGTGGCTCGGTGATTCTGGCTCGGCACCAATTGTCGCCTACAAGTCCGACAACCTCACATCCATGTATACTTCCGTCCTGACGCAGAATCTGATGAACAGCATGCTCGCCAACTTGATAATCGCGACGCGATACACCCATTTTGACTCTTCCGTCGCGCCATCGACACTCGATGCCCTCCAGCTCGTCATCTACTTTTGCATCGCGTGCTCCATCTTCCCTGGCCTGTTCGGTCTGTACCCCAACTTTGAGAAGAGGCAGCAGATCCGAGGTCTGCAGTACTCGAGCGGCGCGCGAACGATCCCCGTCTGGGCTGCTCATTTGATCTTTGACTTTGCCATCATTCTGGTGTCGATGGCCATCGTGGTGATCATCTTTGCGACGACGTCGGACATTTGGTACCACCCCGGATATCTCTTCCCCGTCTTTATGCTCTACGGCATGGTCGCCATCCTGTGGTCCTACGTCTGGTCGCTTCTTCTCAAGAGCTCCCTCGCCACGTATGCTGCCACGGCCGTTTTGCAGGGTTTGGGATTCGCAGTGTACATGATCGCCTTCCTCTTCATCCTGACATACTCCGAGGCGGCGTCTCTGGACAAGAACATCCTCATCTCGCACTGGGTCATTGCCATCATCTTCCCGACCGGGTCACTCATTCGAGCATTTTTTGTCGGCCTCAACACGTTTTCGACAACCTGCGACGGCGACCATTTGCGAAGCTACCCGGGCGCAATGACGGCGTATGGTGGCCCGATCTTGTATCTCGCCCTGCAAGCCATCATTCTTTTCGCAGTTCTGATCTGGCTGGAAGCGGGCACCGGTAAATACGCCACGGAGAAAGCAGCTAGGACCGATCCTGTCGATGACCCCGAGATTGCAGAGGAACTTGTCCGTGTCGACGGTGCCGGCGCGAACGCAAAGGGTCTGCAAGTCGCGCACCTCACCAAGGCGTTCAAGAAGAACACGGTCGTCGACAATGTCACATTCGGAGTCGAACACGGCGTAGTTTTTGCACTTCTCGGACCCAACGGCGCAGGCAAATCGACAACTATTTCCCTCATCCGCGGCGACCTACACCCCAGCCGCAACGGCGGCGACGTCTTCGTCGAAGGCGCCTCCGTCACCAAGAAGCGCGCCATTGCCCGCCAGAACCTCGGTGTCTGTCCCCAATTCGACGCCATCGACTCCATGACCGTAGAAGAACACCTCCAACACTTCGCTCGCGTCCGCGGCATCTCCAACACCACCGAACAAGTCGACGCAGTCATCTGCGCCGTCGGCCTCGGCGCCTACACCAAAGTCATGGCGCACACCCTCTCTGGCGGCAACAAGCGCAAGCTCTCCCTCGCCATCGCCCTCACCGGCAACCCATCCGTCATCCTCCTCGATGAGCCCTCCTCCGGTCTCGACGCCGCCGCCAAGCGCGTCATGTGGCGCACCCTCGAGACCATTGTCCCCGGACGCTCCATCCTCCTCACAACACACAGCATGGAAGAAGCAGATGCGCTCGCCAACAGAGCCGGCATCATGGCGAAACGAATGCTTGCGCTCGGCAAAACGGATACACTGCGTCATCGCTTCGGCGATACCCTCCACATTCATCTCGTTAGCAAGACGGCGCCGCACTCTTCTGCAGAAGAAATGGAGCACGTGCGGTCGTGGATTGTGAATACCTTTCCGAACGCAGAGGTCGAGCAGGAGACGTTCCATGGGCAGATGCGTTATTCTATTCCCGCGTCATCTGTGTCGCAACACGTCGTGAACAGGAATGGGGAGGCGTCGCAGGCGTCTAGTCCCATTGGAACATTACTGGTCATGCTGGAGGAAAACAAGGAGGGTTTGGGGATTGCGCACTATAATGTTTCGCCGACGACGCTTAATCAGGTGTTTTTGACGATTGTTGGGCAGCATGATGTGCAGGAGGAGGGGTATAAGGAGGTGAAGAAGCCTTGGTATAAGCGGCTGATGTGATTTACGGATAAGTGGTGGCGGGAGGCAGTGTGAATCTTTGTTGTCTGTTTGTTTTTACTTTGTTTGCTATAGATCGAGATACCACTTGTAATTGTTGTGATAATACAATTTGATTAGGCTTGCGATAAGTTCCTTTGGTAAGATGTGGTGTGGTCTTTGTAAGCGCAATTTTGTCTGACCAGGGACAGAAAAGTGTGAGATGTGACACTGATACTAGCTAAGCGATGTTCTCGCTTTATGGTAGACATGGTCCAAGTGCAAGTAATATAAGGATGGACTATCGTGTATACAACGTCGACCAGGGTTTGCATTGGAAGATTAGTGTACTGCGGGTCAGGTTAGTAAATAAGTCCAATTCACTTGAACAAACAGGAACGCATTAAAAGCATATTCGAGCTCCTCTTCGCACCTCACCCGCTTCAATTAGCCTCACAACACAAGCCTCTCACAGTCAACCATATCGCATATGGTCATTGTATTCCACATCTTTCAAGACTTCGTCTGTCGCACCCATGTCGTAGAGTAGCGTCATAACGGACGACCTGTGTGACGAACAATGACAAACCATGCACCTGTAGGAACATGCAACTTCAATCTCAAGCATGCCTACATCAAGAGTCGATCCCACTCAGTGCCGGCTGCGAATCACTCTCTTACATGATCGGTACGAAAATTCCACACTACTAGGATTATGCTGGTCGCCTCGCGCTCGGAATGCCTTGGGGGACGCCGTGTTTGCTGCGCCCAGGCGAGCTGCAGCAATCCCGCGCCACCTCGGCTTCGCCACGATTGACTGTCAATCCAGCGCGATGACCACTTGAGGCAGTTTCCAATTCTCAGCCTACAAAAAGTGAGCATCAAGCTGTCAGGCCACGAAAGTCGCTGCGAATGATGCTCAAAGGATGGAAGCGCTCGGCATCGCGGCCAGCATCGTCGGGCTGGTGTCGCTCGCGATCCAGCTCGTCGACAAGCTCCACGCACTGACTGCCAACCAACCAGCTGACCAGACGCAGAAGTTTATCGACGAACTGGCATCATCTCTTGCGCTGCTCGGAAGCGTGACAGACTTGGCCAACAGGGCCAGCACAGTCAACTCTAGTGCTCAATCTGGAGTCCTTCTGCATTCATTGGCTGTCCAACTGGAAGATTATACAGATGAGCTGAAGGAATGGGTGAGGACGGGCCAACGATTGTTGAAATCGTCCACATCGCGGCGATATCAGCCGTTCATGAGCTTTCTTAAGCACAAATTCCGAGCGCAAAAGAACGTAAGAGAGAGAATCGTGTACTACGAGAACAGAATTAACAAGACTCTCAGTATCATAGGACGGTGCGTCGGTGAAAGAGTTGCATACCCATACGTTGAGTGGGGCTTGCTGATCATTGTACTGCAGCGAACTTGATATTGACAATGGCATGAAACTTGGCGAGATAGACACCAAGCTCAATGACGTCGTCCAGACGGTCACGGATGAAGCCTGCAAGATGGCTGACAAGCTTGAGGAGTTGTCCAGCTCAAGTAACTCGATTCTTTCACATGCACGATCGACAGACAGAAGACTGGAGGGTGTGTCATCCGAAGTAAGCTCTCTCGTGGCCGAGTTCCGAGATTTGAAGACGGTATTTCTAGACTTTATCTCTTCTGAGTCCTCTCGTAGCAGCTGCAACGACAATCATCAGGCAATAGGAGGTCGTCGCGCTACTCGCCTCGGATCGAGAAACCTCAAGTCCGCCAAACTCAGCTTCCCGCATGTAGAGGCTGATGCTGACGTTGAAGAGGGTTCCGATAAAGACAGTCAGCCTCGGTCTCAAGGATCTGGATCGCAGCACGATCCCGAGTTCGAACCCTTGCTCCAAGCAACAAACACCATTGCGAAGACCGTTCGCAAGCTCTATCTGCCTCTCGTGTCGGAGTACGTCTCGATGATTGTGTCATGGCAGCTTCTTTCCCGGTTCTATGAAGCGGTCGCTGAGAAAGCACCGTTGCCGCAAAAGGACGGGGCTTCCGATCCGGAAGTCATGAAACAAAGTCCCAAGAGAAGCAAGCTGCGCACGATGACTAGGCAGCTCCTGGCTATTCGACAATTCTGTATGCGGGAGGGTCTCGCAGAAGCTGTATTGGAGGCCGAGGCTGCGTTCGATGTCACCGAGGCGACGCGCAATGCGTGGGCTGAGACCGAGGAACGGGACACAGAGCAGAAGCGCCGCTGGCTAGAGATGCTGGCCCTAAACTCAACCATAACAGCCGAGGACAAAACCCGCGACTGGGCTATCCGAGTCAATACTTGGATCTTCCAGACCCTGGAAGCATATCCCGATTACGTCAATCTTCACCGTGCTGTGTACCTACAGGTTTTTCGAGCCCAAAGCGGACCGTCGAAAGTGATGAGAGGACCCGGCAAGAAGGAAGACAGTCTAAAAAAGCATGAGTCCAAGGAGCGAGCGTCATCACTTGACCCTGCGAGCCTTTTCGCCACGCTAGAAGATGACGGGTGGAGAAGGTTGGTGTTGCGCTACTGGTTCCTCGACGACACAGTGGCCAGAACACTGGAAAGCGGTTCGCAAAGCTCAGTCCCTGATACCGAGGCGACTGCTCGGCCCATCATTGACGAGGAAGATCATATCATTGGTGACATTGACGGCCTGTCAGGTGCTCTCTCAGCCAGCGTCACACCGACATCGATGACTACTGCGGACCCGAATCCTATACATGTCAGACAGCCACTTGTCTCTGAAGCTGGAGGATCCATCCTAAAGACTGGCGAAGGTTATTATCAGAACATTAACACATGTGCCGATGGGGTTTCCAAGCGTCGGAGGGAGGCGGCTAGGCTTGCCTCGAGGAAATACGGAGGCGAAGTCGACGACTTCCCGACGATTGAACCGACGAGGTCCTGACATGAAGTTACAACCATTTCAGTCCTCTCAGCTTTGTGTTTGAAATTCTTGTTCTTACTATAACCTTAAATACTAATTACCTTGTGTACGGTCGATAGCCCTCGCTTCTGACACCTGAAGCTCTCTTAATATTACTAGAGGACGAACGATTTAAGGGAGAATCGGAGAATGAATAGACCGAGTCTCACGTCGGGACATTATCCCAAATGCGGAAATTCAATAGCACCAGACTGTAATCAAGTTGCGACCTCCCCGCTCAGAATCAATGCCTTGCGTGACTACGGTCGCACATTACTTCTGCTCGGTTCCTGCCTCGTTAATGCCCATTGACCAGACATTGAAGGATGGGTAGCAACGGGTGCTGGAGCTTCCCTGGCCCCGCTGACGGAGGGAGACGAGGCCACTAGACATGTGCCTGTGTCACTAAAAACCACTAAAACAGCGCCACAAGGCTCGGGCCGCCCGCCGCAGTGGGCAACTCAGTGGGCAACACAGACGGCGCGCGGCGAGTCTTCAATCTCTTCTCTTGTTGCACGAAGGCCGAATGGACGAATCAGAATATTGGCGATAGCGAAGTGCAACCATTTGAAGTACTTTTTTTTTTCCGGGACGGTCAAGCGGTTCAATTATATCGCAACGATGCAGAGGCTTGTCAACCCGCTGAACCAGCATTGAACCTACTCAGCGAGTTGGTGGCTTCTTGTTGGCCCTAGATTCCCAGCCTGCCCACCAGGCGTCGCGAGAGGCCGCTGCAGGTAAGCGCCCAACTGTCACACCCAGCGTTGACGTTTCCTGTCTGATTGGCCAGATCCCGTTGCTGCGGCTTGTTCTCAACCTGGTTCCGTTCAGCTTTGATTTCGCCCTGCCCTAGCAAGTAAACGAGGCTGCGCACTTCGGCTGGTAATGATAACCATGATGCCCGGTCTGCCCCTCTCGCGCATATTGTGTGACTAAACCTCAACTTCTCGTCGCTGTAGGGCGAGACGCAAAACCGTAACACTGTGCCTCCGATCGCCTCATGCCCCTCCATCCGCGCCATGGTAGCTCCTATCGCTCTTGACAGCCCCGACTCCTACGCGATCGCCTGGATCGCTGCTCTCCCCACCGAGCGGGCCGCTGCGGAAGCGATGCTCGATGAGGAACATGCAACCCCAACTGGCTTCATCAGACACCAAACTGACGCAAATGTCTATATGTGGGGTCGTGTGGGAGAGCACAATATCGTCATTGCCTCTCTTACCGCTGGGGTCTATGGAACCACCTCGGCTGCGACGACGGCCTCGAACCTACTTGCCTCTTTGCCATCCATCCGTCTGGGGCTTTTGGTGGGCATAGGCGGCGGCATTGCTCGGCCAGACGAAGGCCGCGATATCTGCCTTGGCGACGTCGTCGTCAGCCAGCCAGACGGTACCACGGGCGGCGTCTGCCAGTATGATTTCGTCAAGGCAAAGTCTGGCGATAAGCGTGAGCGCCAAGGCTTCCTCGGACGGCCGCCGGCAGTCCTTCTCAATGCACTTGCCAGCATTCAGGCCAATCACGAGCGCAAAGACTCCAAGGTCCCCTGTTTTCTCCAAGAGATGCTGGAGAAGAACCCGAAGATGGGCAAGAGGTCGAAGTTTAACCCTGGCTATGCTTACCAGGACATAGAGAACGACCGCCTTTTTAAAGCTTCGTACGACCATGTCCCCGGGCTAAACTGTCGAGGCTGTGACACCACTGGTGAGGTTCCCCGTGATCCGCGAGAGACCACCGACCCTGAGATTCACTACGGGACCATCGCATCCGGCAACACGCTCGTCAAAGACGCCGCTGCGCGGGATCGGATTGTTGCTGACGTCGGCGAGGACTGTATCTGCTTTGAGATGGAAGAGGCGGGTCTGATGAACCACTTTCCCTGCCTTGTGATCCGAAGGATATGCGACTACGCCGATTCACACAAGAACGATCGGTGGCAACGCTACGTCTCGGCCACTGCCGCCGCATATGCCAAGGAGCTTCTGGCTTACGTGCCGGTTACGGAGGTCCATGAGACCAAGAGAACACTGGAAGTACTTCAGTTAGGTTAGTTCTTATTGCATTCAGTATATCGAAACTAGCAAATACGCTAGCTGAATGACACTCGAGTTTGGAAGCCGTAATGACTGTGAACAGTTCAGCAACAGATTGACGGCATGCAGCAGACGGCAATTGAAACGAAGGAGGCAACCCATTCCATTAGATTTGACCTTCATACCGATAAGGTCAAGCGCTGGCTCTGCCCCCCAGATCCATCTACAAACGCCAACCACGCGAGAAAGCTTGCACACGAGGGAACAGGCGCATGGCTCTTGAAACACCCAATCTTCCAGGAATGGCACTCAGGGTCGCGTCGAAATTTATGGTTAAATGGTTTCGCGGGATGCGGAAAGACGGTTCTTAGTACGACTGTGCTGGATCATCTGGCAAACGCATTGGGGAACGACCATCCTATCCTCAACTTCTACTTTGACTTCAGCGATACAACAAAGCAGACTCTAGATGGCATGCTGCGATCGCTTGCATTCCAATTTTACCAAAGCGGGACAGGTTCTACAGATCTCCTTGACGCCTCAATACAAGCACACCAACCTACAACAAGGACACTGGGAGATATGGTGCAAAAGATGCTTGCAGTCCAGGAGAAGTTCTACATTGTTCTAGACGCCTTTGACGAGTCAACAACAAGGACTGAGCTTCTCCTGTGGATGAAAGACGTGGTGTCCTGTCCAGAGCTGAGCCAGGTTCAGCTGATTTTTACCGGTCGGCCTGAATGCGAGTTCATGAGCACCGTTCCCTCGTTAATAGGCGAGCGAAACTGCTTACCGCTTGATAAGGAGTCTGTGAATGCCGATATCAGATCGTACGTCGCAGCACAGCTTTCACAACGAGCTGAGTTTCGGGATAAGTGCTTATCCCAGGATCTTCTTGACGAGATCCAGAGAAAGGTGGGCGACGGAGCTGATGGAATGTGAGTAAATACTGCTTTAATTTGATGATAGTTTGCTGATACTCTAGTGAAGGTTTAGATGGGCATTCTGTCAACTAGATACACTAGCTCGATGTCCTCACGAGGCGGCTATAGAGAAAGCTCTCGCATCCTTGCCGCAGAACCTGAAAGAGACCTACAAGCGCATGATTGTGAATATACCAATGGACATCAAATCCGATGCGATACGACTTCTGCAGTTTATAGTGCACTCAAAGCGGCCACTTAAACTAGCCGAGGCTAAAGAAGTAATCGCAACACAGATCAACCACGAGCCAGGGGGCTTTGACGTCAAGCGTCGACTATTTCGTGAGATAGATGTCTTAGCCTACTGTCCTGGTTTATTGACAGTCGTTCACATTATTGACGAAGAGCAAAACTACAAAATGCTACATCTTGCCCATTTTTCTGTAAAAGAGTATCTATTGGATGAGGACCAGTTCAACCTTACAACCGCCAGCGCAGCCATTACGAAAACGTGCTTAACTTATCTTACGGATATTACTGGTAGCCATCAAGAAATCCAGCGTGATTTTCCAATGGCAAGATGTGCGGCGCAAGTCTGGACATACCATGCTGCCTTAGTCCAGGATTCGGAAGATGTAGTTCAAGCAACAGTTATATTCTTACAAACAAGAAGGACGTTCCAACGATGGGCTCAATTATATCAGGTCGATGGGTGGTTATACAGTGACCCAGGTCCGCCAAGAGGTTCCGCGCTCTACTACGCTTGCTTGGATGGGCTTGTAGCGACTGCAAAGCATCTTCTCAGCAATGGAGCGGACGTAAACGCCCAGGGGGGGAACTTTGGCAACGCTCTTCAGGCCGCCTCATTGGCTGGTCACGAAGAGACTGTCAAACTGCTTTTAGCTGAGGGAGCGAATGTTAACGCGCAAGGTGGGTATTATGGCAACGCTCTCCAGGCGGCCGCCTCATGGGGTGGCCACCAGGAGATTGTGAAAATGCTCTTAGCTAATGGGGCAGATGTCAACGCGCAAGGAGGGCATTTTTGCTACGCTGTCCAGGCTGCCGCAATACACAACCATCAAGGGATCGTCAAACTTTTCGTAGATAAAGGAGCACGTTTATATACAGGGGGTCTTATATAGCGACGCTCTTCGAGCCGTTTTATATAGAGACTATCAGAGGTTGTCGAACTGCTTCAAAGAGGTGGCGTTATTACATGGTCTTCAAATTGATCCGGTTCTGCAACTCTAAACTATGCTTGAAGAAACTTAGTTACTAAAACTCAATGATTCGTTCAGCAAGTCTTCACTATGGTGTCCGCCTATTGCCTAGTTTCTGACACCTTGGTTCTTATTACACAGAACACAACCTGACTATAGGTTCAAGACGGGCATATGGTCAAGTATCATGATCAGGCTCCGGCGACAATGCGAATACATACACCATCCTGTAAGAATTGCAGGATGGGGAATCCACGTCTCAGATCAGCTTACAGGCGGAGGGGGGATGCAATGCAGATTGCCGCTGGCGCTCACCGCAGAGAACGCGCACGATGCCGTGGCCGAGCTGCTGCAACCAAAACCATTACAAGATTGCCCCTATTAAGTGCGGTAATCTTGACCGTGTAGCGCCTTGTGTTTGGCTATTTGGGTTCGGACTCCCAGCCATAATTCGCAAGAACCGCGAATCCTATCACCTGTAGTGTCCCTACCAGAGACAAATCGAACGGCTCTCAGCTGTTGTCTACCTATGATTAATTTGTGTCACGTGCATTGAGGGTGAAATGTTTCGGATGGGGAAGTTGATGGGGGCAGATCGGAGGCCCAGACTGGCGAAATATAGAGAAAAGAAGGAATCACGCCGCTATCTTAAGTTGGACAGCGAGAGAACTGTATGACCTGACACAAGAGTGGGACAAAATCTGTGGAGTGGACTGCTCCAAGTTTGGCGCGGATGAAATTTGACGAAGAGTAGGAGGTTAGCGGCATGGACAAACAGCTCTTTGTGATGGTGAACTTCACAGCTGGTGAGTTCAAAATGTCACCTGCAACTGTGGACAGGGATTATTATTCCACGGGTATGGTGTCAAAGGCATTGAGATGGATGAGAACATACTAGCTATGTAGGTTTAGAAATGATTGGTTGCATAATGGAGAAGACTCGCTTTTTCACAATATTCGTTGTAGACACAGCGACACCAAGTCGACGCATCGTCGAAGAAGATGGAAAGTTTCATTTCATCATCGACCTTTGAACCGCTTGAAAAGCGATAGAGTTGACGAGAATGGCCACCGAGTCCCCCGAATCGATTGACTAGCTCGCGTCACGTAGCCCCTCACTTTCCGATTCACATTGCGAGCAATGTGTACAGGTCCTCTCACATTGCCAACCAGATTCGGCGGGCCTCCCGAGTTCCTGATTGTGCCTCCTTGGTTGTTGATGATATGTTCCATGACAGTCCCGTTGCCGAGGTACACCTTGCCGTAGAATTGTATTGTGCGATTAAAGAGGGAGAAGCGCGCTGTTGTCCGTGGGGGCTCCTGAAGAAGTTGCAGAATTCGGAGTGGTCTTCCCTCGGCTCATTGATAGTATCCTCTGGTTGTGTAATAGTCTCCTCCGCTGTTTCGACTTGTGCAGGTGGATCAGGCTCTGTAATTTGAAGTCAGTTGGGTTGCGATCAGACCTGTACTGAATTATGTTAAGCAAAAGCTCACCGGGCTTATCAATCACTCCACGAACACTCTTCTTCTTTTCCCCTCTTCTTGGCCCCCCGTCCAACTCCCGAGCTTGCGCTTCTGCCACATGTTCTGAATCCTTGGCTGAGTTCGAACCAAGCTGAGGAGGATCTTCCATGTGCTCGGAAACTGTCTTGGCTCTCTCAACACTAGCTGGGGGAATGACGGACAGGATAGACTTTGCATATTCTGCGGCTGTGGCGGCTGTGGCGGCTGCGTATGGTTGCCATTGCTTATTTTTGTGAGAATCCGCATAGTCGCAGATCCCTCGGATCACAAGGCAGGGAAAGTGATTCATCAAGCCGGCCGCCTCCACTTCAAAGCAAAGAGCCCCGTCTAAATCCTTGCTCACCTGATCTCGAGTTTTGCTGTTCTTGATAACCATGTTTCCCGATGCAATGGTGCCATAGTGGTACATGGGAGCCTGGTCGTCTCTAGCAGCTCGTTCAACGAGACTTCCATGTTCTGAGCAAAGGGTATCTGTTCCTGCTCTCCCACGGCCGAATGGATTTCCAGGTAGCTGGTCGAAGACTGACAAGTGTTTCGGTGTAGGGTCTTGACCCAAATTGACAAGCGCTCTGAGCTGTGCCACGGCGGCGAGGAGAAGCGATGGAGGTGAATTGAGATGTCCCACTCGATGAAAGCCACCTGGAATCCTCTTTCCCAGATCATACTGGACAACCCCTGGATGGTGACCAGTTGGAAGGCTCACGACAACGTCTCCAAGTCGAATGTCATTCTGACTGCTGGGAACACCACCGCCGATTCCCACCAGAAGGCCGGCTCTGAGAGAGGGGAATCCCGCAGCGAGGCGCGCGGCTGTCCATGCGGCCGAACTGATCCCATACATTCCTGAAGCTAGACAGGTGAGAACGACGTTCTGAGATCCGATTCGGCCAAACGTGTAGAGATTCCCGTCGCGTGCCTCGGAAACGAAATCGTGGGGGAGGGGGTGCTCCTCGTCAAGCATCGCCATTGCAGCGGCGTGCTCTACGGCGAGCGCAGAGACCCATCCTAATGTGTAATCGTTGATACTTAGAGGAGCGTCTTGGACCATGTTCTAGCCTTCACTGAGTACTTTTCGTGGCTTGACAGATTTTCGAAGCTCGAATTTGGCGTGCGACAGTCTACGCTGTGCCCCCGCTTACTTCGCCCTGAGCCTACATGCATGAGATGTTCAGCTCGGATTATCGTAGACGCGCACGCCACCCCATACAACATGCATCCTGCGCGGCGCCTTATGAAATGCCCAGCGCGAAAAGTCATTTTCTTGTTGAACGGTAGCACATTAACTAGGAACCTCGCAGTATTGACTTGTGCGCCCGTGCGCGACAATGCAGATGGTGTTTTTGTTTAACTGGATCCTGCGTTTTAACACCGTTGCTTTGGACTTGCGGGTACCACGTGACCTACCGATCTGACATGGATTAAGCAAGCACAACGAGAAGCTCGCGCAATAGAAGTTGATGCTAGTGTGATAAGAAAAAACTATCAAGAGCGTGCTCAATCAGCCCTCCAAGGGGTATAATTACCCAAACTTCGTCTTTTCAATATCCCACCTTGCCGTCAGATTGTGGCAGATGAGAGCGGCTTCAGCAGGCTCTCATAGGCAATAAAGTGGCCCTTGCCTGAGCAAGCGACTTTGAAGTACTGTCATTATCTACTTCTAGCGCGAATGATATATTTCTTTCACATCAGGACTTGGTGTCACTGTCAAGTATATTGTCGGGAATTAGGACTCGTTGGCAGCAGACGAACAACCACTTGCTACTATCTACTAGCGCAATACTCCGTCCAAAAAGTCCATGAATTTGCCATTTCAGGCTCTTGCTTTCTTTTATTCCTATGGCTGCTCTCCTCTTTGGGTCATTTCAACAGTTTTGATCGGCGTCGTGGCTGTCCCGCAACAGTACTATAATTCTCCGATCCGACAGCATATGTATAATCGGCTTCGAACATCAACTACCGTTACTTGGAATGTTTAAAGAAAGCGTCTTCAATCAAATAAGTCACAAGCTTCAATTCAAAAGTTTGGTAGATGCCCTTAGGCACTAGCTTGTAGAAACCGACAGTTATGGTCAGTTGGCTGTCATGGAACGAAGGCTGGGACAAATTGTCCCATATCTTGGAACGTTCAGAGCGGTGTAACCAGTTTCCCTGTCAGTCACACAAGGGCTTATCTGTTGTCATATAGAGGCTTATTGCAACTTTGAGTACTAAGAAAGGATGAAGAAGGGTCGCACAGCTGCTGTGGCACCGCAGATTGGTTCCACAGCGCCGACTCAAATTCTCCGATCAATTCTTACGTTGCGACGACAGCTCCTGATGTAGCTCGTGCGCGGCCTGACTTAGTGGATGACCCGAATTGGTACCATGGCACGCATGACCAGTGATTTTGTTGCCCTTTGAATCTGGGCCTGGCCGGACTACACGATTCTCGCCTCTGGGGTAATAGCTGTTGTCGTCCTGGCTAATAATTGAAAAAGATCCACTAGGATGCGGTATACTATCTGAAGATTTCCATCAGTCTCAACACCTGCTACCCTCCACGCTGGAGTATGTGGTCCGATGAAGATGAGCTGCATTCATTTCCCCTATTGGGCATATTGCCCACTTTTTGATGAATTTACCCTCGCCAAAAGTGCTTTACTGAGATGAATGGTGACTATATTTGCCGAAAAGCAATGATAGACTGTTCACCCAAGAATTCGTGTGTGCTACCTGATATTCGTTTAGACTCTAATGTGAAACTTTCCAAGAATTTCACCAGGTAAAGTCTTCAAACTTGAAGTCAGTGATTAAACAATCGGGTTTACTGTCAAGTCAATCCACAATTTACATGGAGTGACTTCAAAAAACAATCAGTACGAACTATATGCTAAGAAACTTTATAAAGAGTCACGTGACAAAGCTTCTGAAACCTCTACAATGTGGTGAAGTCAGGAATCAGTAGTTTTACTACAGCGAGACACATTACAGCATCGGGAACCAAGTCATAGTAAAGAAATGACAAGCCATTGACTTTTTTTGCAGCCAAAAATAGACATTTATTGCACTCTGCTTCATGGCAGGCATTGGCGTGTGCAAGGTTTGCTTCGATAAATAACGATAGGACCAAGTAACAGAATAAGTACATCGTAAAATAGTGTAATTACAATTCTATACTGTAGAACGGCTTCATTTGCCCGCAATTGAGTCATCTTGGCGTGCAGTTACTCTCCCTATTTCTATGAGTTCTTGATCCTGCTTGCTTGTGCACTCGGTCTAAGAGTGGAAAACACAGCTGGCAATCACTGGATTGCGTTTGCAATAAAGTTCACCGTGAAGCAGAAAACATTCTATGTCTGAAAAACGAATGCGGCACCCTGAAGCGCTGTCGTGAATTGTCGTAGTCATTTTTCCACGTAGCGGAACCTAACCTGTCGAGAAATATGACGACGAAAAACACCTCATCAACAATATATGATAATTCAATGATGGCATACTTGGCAGATTGTTTAGCAGAATGGTGGAGTTCAAAGCGTCCTTAGACCTCACCAGACCATGGTCGAAAATCCACCGCGTCAAGGTCAGCTGTCAAAGGCAGATTCAACGATACGGGAGTGGAGGAGCAGGAGGATGGATCAAGAAGGTCTCTTCGTACTAGCTAGATGGTAGCTTCTAATGTGACGGTCTCAATCCTTGTCCCCCTTCTAATTCAGGTCCTCCCAGCCTCTTTTATACCCGTTTGACCCCTCCTTTCCCCGCTCGCGAGGGCACATGGGTCTCGTGATCACTCGTAGCTAGAGTACCTGACATCAGCCCAGAAGACGCCCTGATGATGAATTGCCAGTAGGAAAGAGGGCACAAAGAAGAATAAAACACACGAGTATCAGCTTTTGTTTTCCTCACAAGGTAATTCATTTCGGCTTGCTTCTATGCCATAGGCTTCCCAAACCGTTTTCCGTTCATGGCAAGACCGCAGAATGTCTGCGTTTGTATCTTACCTCTGACTATTGTTGCGATGAGAACTATCTAGGATAGATGAACTCGCCATTATGCTGTAGAAGACAGGGCATTAATGCATGGTCTTGACGTTTGATAACCTGTTGATTTCTAGCAATACCTCAGAGTAGAACAATTTTCATTTGTGAGGCGGTGAAGTCAGCAGACAAAGAAAAGGCGATGCCTTGGGGGAATGCTACCTCTGCAAGTTCTATGCACAGGTGCAATCACGTTTGACTACAGCTCCCTAAGAAGAATTAAGCCCTTTGATTCACGATCCAACAAACATTCAGCAAGCATGACAAATTCTGCTACTGAATTCCACAGGCGCTCGGACAGCTACCAGTAGAAACGCAGACAAGCGGAAACCTTCTTTGTGGACTGATCACCAAAATCCATTGGCAGTTACGCTTGCGACAATTTTCCAAATGACATCAACTGAGGGTTTAGACTCGCGCTATGCCAGGCCGTTGCGAAAATCAATTAGTGCAAACAATTCACAATGTCGAGGAACCGAGAGCATAGATGAGGAAAATGCGTCGATTACATACTAGCTAATGACTAGACGAGCAGGAAGGGCTCTCACGAATTGATGGCCAAAAGCAAATTATAGCAACCGCGCGACAATCTTCCGAGTGTCTCGTTGGCAACGACATCGACAAAATGAATTAGGCAAGTAGTGCAAAAATGTCAAGCAACTGCAAGTACAGAAAACAGAATCCGTCGAGCAGAGAGTGAAGAATCGTCAGCTCAACGTTTGTACCAAATGTGGTGGCGCATGAAATTGTCGGATTGATTTGAGGCCAGATGCGACTCGTGCAGGTGTCGTGGCGTTGAGGCGCTTTGACCCAAGTCGCAATCGGTCCATGGTCAGGCACGATTGACGCGGACAGGTGTGGGGGTACAAGTTCTACAGTGCAGAGCGCACAGTGTAGTCCCGCACCTTCCGGACTCCGCATCGGATGTCGTTGAATCTTCGGGGCGAGACGTCTGATCCATTTCGGCGAACGAACGGAGGACGGCTGTGGGTCGCCACCGGAGCCACGGACGGACGATCCTGAAATGACACCCGCATTCCAGTCGCTAACCCACCCCGCCGGGCATGATTCCGTCCAAGGGGGACAAAGGGAACAGGACGGGTTAAGTCAAATATGGGGCAAGCAGTACATGCGAAGAATGCGCCTTGCGTTCTCTGTTATTTGCTCTTCTGTGCGAAAGTCAATGCAGCTCATTTATTCACTTTGCATCGCATGCGCAGTGTTGCTAGCTGTGCTCTGCTGCCTATGGTGCGGATTTTGAAAGATTGTATGCATGACGGCGGAGCGGGGAACCAATTGACGCAGAAATCATCACAAAACTGGATCAAAAACACGGGTTGCGATCGAGAGGATCAGAATTGTATGGCCTTTGTTTCGCTTTTCCTCCGACCAGAAAAATCGTGCGATCGTACTCGGCCATTTGTAACAGGCATTGCGGCGATGCGTGCAGCAAGTCTCAGCGGTCGCGAGAGGCTGTCGAAATTAAGCTTGAGC
The DNA here is from genome assembly GCA_000222875.2 of Periglandula ipomoeae IasaF13. Taxonomy (NCBI): domain Eukaryota; kingdom Fungi; phylum Ascomycota; class Sordariomycetes; order Hypocreales; family Clavicipitaceae; genus Periglandula; species Periglandula ipomoeae. The sequence goes on from AFRD01000192.1 coordinate 33,702, forward strand.
TGTCGAATCACAGTTGAAAGTTGAAGCTGCATCCACAAAGTCGCTCATGACGCCGTGTCTCGCGATCCCGTGTCTCACGACTCTATCAAATTCTTTGAGAAATCGTCCAGCGATCCCAATGCACCGTACTTTAGATCATCTTCAACTTTGAAGAACGACAGTCAAGTCCCACAAGGGCGCTAGGCGCCGACTAGGACACTGCGCTACCTTGCGGCGATCGTCGCCGGGCGCAATCTTTCGCTGTCAATCAGCATTCGTCTTCATCAGCGTTCACAACGTTGTCACATTCTCAAGGTTAACAGCGCACACAGCTCCCGAAGACAAAAAAGCGCGTCGCCAAGGTGCTAACGCGGGGAACCCATGTGTGCCTGCGCCGCCCATTCTCAGCCACAGTGGCTCCGCCGAAGGACAGGTCACAACAGTCCCAGCGCGCGGAATCGTCGCGAAATTTCCAATGCGACATTGATCCGAATAAGATGACGTCTAGCGCGACGGCTAAGATCGGATCTCCCCGCCGACAAGAGCATTCGATGTTTCTACCCCGCAGTGCATTTTTCTCCGACGACAAAAAAGACATGACGACCAGCAAAACCTCCCACCAACGAACAACACAAATCACACCCATCACCAACCCACAACCACCAAAATGGCCGCACAACTAAGATCAATCCCCGACATCAACCTCGCCATCACCACATCCCCCCTCCTCGACGCAGCAATATCCTTCGTCGAAAAACACTGCTCCCGCGCAACAACCAATCACGTCCTCCGCTCCGCATACTGGTCCGCCATCATCGCCTCCAAAGACCCCGCATTTTCCCACCACCCAAACCTCGACATGGACGCCGTCAAACTAAGCTGCATCCTGCACAACATGGGCTGGGCGGAAACAAAATCCCTCCTCTCCCAAGATAAGCGCTTCGAGGTCGACGGCGCCAACATCGCGCGCGACTTCATCCGCCAGAACGCCCTGCAGCACGACGAATCGTGGACCGAAGCTCGCATTCAGCGCTGCTGGGACGCCATTGCGCTGCACACGACGCCCTCCATCGCGACGCACGCTGCGCCAGAGGTGAAGCTCGTGGCGCTGGGTATCATGGCCGACTTTATGGGGCCGATGTTCCCTGATGGGACGGGCAATCTCAAGATTATAACTGAAGAAGACTATCATGCTGTGATGGCGGTCTGTCCCCGCGCGGGATTCACGTTTGCTGGTTTCAAGGAGATCATATGTGGGCTTTGTCGCGATAAACCTGCGACTACGTATGATAACTTCGGCGTGGCGGGGTTGAGGTTTGGCTTGGATGGGAAGGGATCAGGAAGTGGGAGGAGAATCAGGTCATGGGGTGGTTAGAGTCGGGACTATTAGCGCTGGAGAAGCTGGATGCGGAGAGACAAGCTTGATCGTCGACTACTCTTTTTTTTCTCTGTGTCCATTTTTGGCGGTTGTCCATCGAAAGCCAAGTTTGATATTGATACTGATATTAATGTGGAGTGGAATTGTGAGAACAGGTGGGGCGGCGACATGGCCCGTGCGGCACACAATGTGGCGCCATGGGATGGTGGCCAGGATGTGACGTGGCTTGTTGACGGTCGCAAAAAATGGCTCAATTGAATATTAATATGCACATATCTACGGAAGACGCTCAAAACTCAAAAATCTCCTCAGTCACATGAAATAAACCATCCGTAGCGCTGGCTACCATCGCCGCCCTCCTCGTCTCCTTGACCAATCCAGCTGGTCCGCACACGTTCACAAATACATCGCAACCCGTGTGTTTCCGTTTCGTCCCCGCAAACCAGCTTCGCAAATCCGGACGACCCGGCGAGACAACCAATTCCCTCGTATTCTCATGTCCCTGCTCAAACACCATTTGTTTATCCCGCGAGGTGACATAAACTGCCACGTGTAAGACCAAGGTGTGCGATTCGCGACTGGTGAGCTCCTGGAGCTGTTCGAGTTCGTCGCGGAACCACTGTATATGTTCGTGATTCTTGACAATCCACAGCATGTAGAGATGACGTATTGAATTATCTTGTGTGTGCTGAGACGTCCCTGCCTCCGGCTGCGAGGGACTTGTCCTGACCATATGAGACGCAATGCTCATCGCGTGCGTGATACCAATACCACCAGCAACCAAAACTGTGACTGGGGTTGCAGCCACGTTCAGCCGATTAGTGCGATATGGCCCGTTCATGCGCATCTTCAAGCTCGGAGTCACTGTGCTGCCCTGCCTTCCATCAGAAAGTTCGTCCTTCACCCCGCATTCGTCGATCGATTGAACCCTCCGTGTATACCCGCCGAGGCTGCGTACCGCGATACTATGCACACGAGGGTCTACTGGGCTGCTCATGATCGTAAATGGATGCCAATTCAATAGGGACACTTGAGAAATCTGGAACCAAGCAATTTGTCCCGGCTGCACGCTCAACCCCCAAGGTACGGTGAACGATATCTTGGTCACACCACCCTCACAATGCTTCACACTCTCCACGCGAATGTCGCGATAGTCGTGAGCCGAGCGCACCAGCCTGTCGAGTACATACAGACAAAGCCCCGGCAACAAGAACTGCAGACTGTTCCGTGTATGCACAATTGCCGCCACAACAAAGGCGATGAACAGCGCATGCGCATAGTAAAAGACTTCGAAAGACCGCCGCCGTACGAATGGTAGTGCAGTGAGAAACATGATTGCGAGACTTAACCATGCGACCATGCCGACTTGGGCGTGTGTCTGCAAATACCACCGCAATCATCTTTTTGGTGACGAGGCTGTTCATGATGTACGAAAAATGTGTCGTCGCTTGGGCCACGGTCGCAATGCCCAGATATCTATGGTACTGAAGCCTTGAAGCGCTGGGAAGACGTAGCACGAGGTCAATTAGGTTATTTCGCGTCGGCATTAGCAGGGCTAAGCCACCGTTGGCAATCGTCAGCCAGCCATATCGTGCGTAATCGGGAAGAGCTACGTTGTGGGCGACACCAAATAGGACGTTGAGCGCAGCGACGGCGAGGAAGCGAACTGCATCAGTAGCGCGAAACGTGCCCAGGAGGGGAATATCGAGGGACGAAGAGGCGGCTTTGTGTATCAGGATCGTGGTCCTCCAGTGTCGTGCGCCTGTCTGCGACGTCGATGGATGTGGTTCTATTCGCGACGCAATTAGTTGTGAAGTATCTGAGACGTCCAAAACCTGAACTTACTTGTTGCGCGTGTGAGCTGAGTGTGTATGACGAGCCTCAGCAGGCTTTCGATGCAGACTAAGCCCAGCACACAAGCAAAGTAGACCCATGCGGCCGTGCGATGATTTTTGAGTATTGCATCCACGATGATGATATTTTGGTCGCCGGTCGCTTCTGCCCAGCGGTCGCTGAATCCGACGAAAATGAGGCTTGACTAGCAAATGCAAATGGCAGCTAGCGACGGCACGAAAGCCGAGCGATGAGACTAAACTTTAACACATATCTAGCGTCGACACTATCCTGCATCGGCAATTTAAGCTGCCGTATGTGTCCCCTTTTTTCCCGCCGAGCAAGAGAGCGCAACGCATTATCAATCATGGCGGTTGATCGAGGCGCAATACGCAATTGCCCGTGCATGTATCTGCTAGTGCAAGATAGGCAGGAGAAGGAAAGTGCCATGCATAATGTTGCTATGCAGGGTCATGGAGCCAAAGACGCAGCATATCCGCGCCGTCGTCATCGTGAGTGCGTACGCAATCGCAGAGGTTTTGCGGACTGGGGTCTTGGTTGGGCGCAGATGTGGTCGCATGGATGAAACGGCAGATGATAAATATAGGTGCGACGAATTGCAACGATGAGATTACGCATGCCCGCGCGCGTGTTCCACATTTGGTCAAAGCGCGCGGGACTTGGCACTGGAGCAATGCAGCCTGGGATTTAGGCGGAACAGAAATTGAAGATCAGAAATTGAGGATTGGCGGGACGTGGGACGCCGGACATGGGACGCCGGACCCGGACGCAAAAAGGAGGATGCGCTGGATTGCAGGGTGCGGGGCAAGATGCAGATCTCTGCATCGGAATGGCGCATCGGAATCCCATCAGGTCTCAGAGAGCCGTTTTGGTGCGACGACCCAATCGGCTGGATGATACGCGGGCTGGCCTGCGTAAGGGCTGCGTAACTGTGTCTGCTTCTTTGTTCCTTCGTTTCTTCTTTTCAAGTTCGCCCGTCGATTGAGTTGTTTCACAATTCTATCAGTTTTGTGCATCGTCTGCAGGGCACGGCACTTCGTCGTGCGGTCGGCAATTGCTCGCCACCATTATCATTGCAAGCAAGGATATGCACAACAATTCTTTCTTCCGTTTTGGCTTCTTGGTGTATGCAGGCACACGCACGTGACTACGCATGCACAAGTGCATGTGTCAGACCATGCGTTTCGAGAAAGCATTTGATGCAAATCTTGTCAGTTCGCGCGTACGCGCGCAGATTGTCAGCAATGTTCGAAACGATGCTCGATTGCTCAATGGCTGCAGTTTTCGTCATATACGTGATTGTGGATGGACGATCGACAAAACTCAATGCAAGTGTAGCCGGGGATGTGAGGCTTCGTCAACGCATGCAACAGCGCCAGTCAATCGATCTCTTTCGCACAACGCAATGCTACAGATGGAGCGATGCGTGGGCACGTTCGCACATTCATCGATGATTGCTCACCAATTTTATATGCCGCAGATGATCTCCCTCATCGGTCGGGTTGATGTCTTAGTGCCGGGCTAGCGCATCATGGTCTCTCCTCATCTTGCTAGTGCAACGTGGCTTGGCCTAGCTTTCCGTCGTGATCGCGCCACAAACGGTCTTGCGCCAGACCCACTTGTCCAGATGAAACATCAACGCCAGGTGGCGCTTTCTCGTATCGAATCCCTGCCCAGGACAGACCACCACAAACACGCAAAATGCCGCGACTCGAAAGCTATGCTTGCAGCTTCGGGCAAGAGGGAAAAAAACGCGGAATATCGTTTTGCAAAAATGCGCCCTCCATTGACTTTTTTTCTCCTTGCTCCGCTCATTGATTTGACGCGATTGAGTTCATTGCTCGCTGGTTCTTCGCTCACGTTGAGCCTGGCCCCACTCCATCGCGACGACTACTTTTTGAGATAGTCGCTCAACGGAAAACCTCGACTTCGAGGTCACGGATTCATTGGTGACTACAACACAGCAAAGCATTCTCGGCAGTCGATGTACGGACTTCACCTGATGTCTTGTTCTCACAGTCACCCTGGACAAGCTGTTCTGGTATTTTTTCTCTTGCAGATATGTACAAAGGCATGAAGCACGTTCTGGTCCAGCCCCGTCCATGCACTTAATTAACGCGGCGCAACTCGTCCTATTCGCTCACATTGTATGATTAACGATAATTCTAATACTCATTTACCCTTGGCACTTCGGCGCACGATACTCCGCATTCTCCGCTTCTTGGCCAGGCTATCTAGCAGTCCAACCGCCTCTGTAAGTGAATTTACCATGCATCCATCGCGCCGACTTCCTCTTTCTTTGCAGCATGATTCTCTTATTCATTACCCTGCCTTTTGATCGATCAAGCTAGATGACATGCACCTGGCACCACACTGACGATGCATCAAGTAGCTTCCTTCTGCCCAGCGGCCAAATATCTCACCGAGACAAAGCAAGTTGAATTTGAATTTCGCACCCTCCGCCCCATTCCCTTTGGCCAAAAAGTCATCGCGGCGTATCTTGTGTTTTAGAATTACTCTAGGCTAGTACATAGCATGTCAGCAAAATATTCTAACAAGACGTTTTGTTGTGACTTTCGCAAGTCGCAACGAAGCGATCCTATACACGTCGGGTTTTGCTAGGTCACGTGATCCAATGTTTCGGTCGGGAGGGCGGCTGCATCTTTTCTCGATTATCGTCATTATCAGCTCCTTGCTTAGTTGCCGTTGCTTGGTAGTGAATTTTTTAAACATCCCAGTTATTATTTTTCTCTCTTTTCTGTGCATGTCTCATGGGAAGTAGCGTGGCGAAGTCGAGTGAGACAATTCAACGCACTTTGTGAAGATGTCTTGTTACAAGCACTCCAAAGGCATGGTCAGCTACTTTGATCTGCGCAGAATTGCGCGACCTAATTCTGTGGTGACTCTGAAGACTTATGATGAGCGAAGACGGCATTCTTTGAGAACCTTACGTCATCGAACAATTAGATGGCAGGCAATAAGAAGCAATACACCTTTACCTTGCGACACCAAAATGAAATCCATGTGTGGAAAGGATCATACACAATGTGAAGCATCGTCAATGTTGGTCGGTATCTTGACGTAATAGTCAAAGACGACTCCACGAGTCACTTCTCATCAAACGTCCGAACAACAACTCTTGGTACTCCTGTCAATCAAGACCTTGATATCTATAGCATGTTTTAGCAACTCTCATTAGCGTCACAGTCAACCAAGCCGAGGCGTTGCCTATGTTGACGATCATGTTCAATTAGTGTGGCAGGGGCATTATTACCATCGCCATTTTTTACTTGACAAGGTAACAAGATTCATTTGTCTAATAGCTTCATTTGGAATATTGTTCAATCAATGAGAAGGTGTTGAATACGCAAAATTTAGAGAATCATTACGATCAACGCCTTGCTCGAACGTAGATCGTCGCTTTAGCTGCCACGGCCATGCTGAAATTCGTGCAAGCACATTTTGTATGATTTGCTTGTGTATGATGTTCTCTGCGGACGGACAAAATGTATTTATATGTGTACAGTATAAGCATAAAGTGTTTCGTCTCTCCGCGCCAAGGGCGTCCTGTCCGTCCCTGCACGTTGTCAAGTTTCAGCGATCGGCAATGAGCACTCATTCTTCATTTTCAATGGTTGCGACTTACTCAGGCGTCGCTTGAGAGCAGGTGCATCACTTGCGCATTTTTGTCTCACCCTTGAGACTGGCGGCCGACGCCATGCATTGCCATCTCACCTACCTGGGTAAGTCGCCGATATTCTACACAGACGACAAGCGGCTTAATATCCCTGATAACAGTAAATGCATCAATCCCACGACGCTCGTTCTAATGCCAAATGTACGGTTGGACCGATGTTGAAATGTCATAGGCAACCTGGCTTGATATTGGATAACATGCCATCTCTGCTTTTCACTATTGACAATGGTTGCGAGGCCTGCTATTTCTCTTCTTTTTATCATTTCAAACTGGCCTTTTTTTGAGATGCCTTTACTATTCAGACAGACTTATTTGAGACTGTTCATCCTCAGTACCTTTCTTGCATTGCTGTGCATGTCCCATGTCGCTTGATTTGCAAGCGCAATGTCAAATAACGCGCATCAGCTTGCAGCCCCTACCCTCCATTGTCGCATGCTCGCATTCCCGTGATGCAAGTTTCACAAACTCAAACGAATAGTAATATCGATCCAGCAATTGAAAGTGACATGAAACCAGTGGTTGAAAGTCTATGGAAAGGCTGTTTCAATTGCGGCGGCCTGAATTCTTTTCACTTGTGCACGGTCGCATTCACTCGCCGTAGAAACCGTCACTCTCGCTGTTTCTATTGCAGTACGGTATCACGTCTTGATGCTCGTTCTCATTATTTTTTTTCCTCTACGGCGCTCCTCATTCTTTTTCAAAGTGCGGGCCAGGTCGTCGTGATGCAGGAACAGGAACATGGTGTGGGGCCGGCAGTGTGTGCATGTCTCAATCGACGCGCGACCGAGAAAAACGCCACTCGTCGATCCGCATTTCACATTTCACATTTCAGGGGTTTGATGCGGGGCTGCGCGACAAAATATCGGAACCACAATTTCCATGCGACTCAACCTACCTCGCATGCTGCTGCCGTGCAAATTCATGACAAGGAAAAAAAAATCAGAACGTGCACACCAACGATCTTGGGAACAAGTAGAAGGTAACCGGCATCTTTGATAGTCAAGGCAAGGTTCCTCGCCCGCACTTGCTTGGACATTCCAATCAATGCGATCGCGCGAACGCGTCAATTGCTGCTGCAAACCGCCCTTCACAATGCTCCCGCGAGAGATCGTGATTCATCGAGATTGAGAGTTCCGTGACATACAAACGTAGTGAACAGCACATTTTATGACGGCGAGCCCCGGACTCAGTCCGCCCGACGAAGTCGGCAAACGCGGTAGCCATGACTCTAGCATTGTGTAGAAGTTGTTGATTCGCTGCGCCGCGACATGTCTTGACGGATGCAGATATTGTGAACACTCCGAAACCTTAAAAAATGCCTGGTTCTCTCGTGAGCGAGTGACGAATGTGTTGAACAAGCAAAATCAGAAAGAGGCAAGTTCCATTTTCAATTTCACACGGCACACAGAACTCCAACGCCCAGACCTTGAATGAAAATTGCAGATGGCATTTGGCGCCATTGTTTGAATTGGAAGTCATGCAAGCGCTTGCAAGAATTGCGGGCTCTTTCTATTTTTTTTCTTCCTATTCTGATTAGAGCGCACAATTAACACGAACGATGTTTTGAGATACAAGGATAGACTTAACTATAGGTCTAAGCGTAGGGCAGGGAATTTTTTCATAGAGGGTACATTTGTAGAGGTCCTTACGCGGGATATTGGAACATTCCTAGAGGTACATTCCTAGATGTCCTAGCGCGGGGTAGAGGAACATTTTTACTGTAGTGGTATGCTCTATTAGGGTTTTGCTAATGTTAACATTACACTTTATACTAATATTGCAAGATAGCATGCAACTATTATATGCGGATATAAGACTCTATTGCACCTAAAGAACTAGCTTTATGAGCTTGCAATATATATCTTGGTTTTCGGCAGGTGTAGCAAACTTTGTCATGCGCGGGAATACCTCGCTTGCTCAAACAATGAACATATACTAGTGGGAAACAGATGGAATAGAAATCGTGACAAGGACGCGATCACGACTGTTCGAGGAGTTTTCAAGCATTGCTATACAAACAATGCTAGGTGACGTAATCAGCACTAATGGCATTGCACGAGTGTTACCTAGTCAATTTCAATTTCTAAAATGAATTAATTCGCGCAGAATGGTTTGACTCTAGCAGTAGCTGACCATGCAAAGGACACGGCGAATCCATGACGTTTCAAATCCAAAAATGATTTCACGCATCCACCATTCCACACGCCAATCTAGCAAGAATCCCGTCCGCCAGCGTAGTCGAGTCTCCTCCATTAGCGCTGTTGAGCAACGCTGCACTTATAAGTGCTTGTAGTTATACTACGGTTGCATCTCACATCTCATGGTCCTCGCAGGCTATTTCAATGGAAACGCCCCGCGATTGTAATAGTGCAATTTATAACGCTTACCGTCGACGTCAGCACCACAAGTGAGTCAAGCATATATGCTGTCATCAGCAAGTAACAAGGTGATGGACTGCACTTTGATCGGGCATGGACGCATGACTTTGTATGGCTCGCGCGCTGCCTAACCCTTACAACTACGTCTATGGCAAGCATCATTGTGTGCATCAGCGAAATGCACGTCAAAACCTGTAAAATTGCAGCCATGTGTTTGTACGATGACATTTTAACTAGACGCTGTGATTCTCTAGTAAAACTTTTCGTTCGGCTGCAAATGTCTTTCGAAATTAGATCAAGGCTACAAGAGAACTTTTTAAGTAGAAATTCTGCGTCACGATCTCAGAAGACACGTCAGCAGGATTCTCTGCATATGCGTTATATTTGGCTTGTCGCAAGCTGGTGCATCTGTTTCAATAACCTTGAAGTAGTTACTTGGAGCATTATTAACATGATTTCCTCGGAGTAATGGTTTATTTGGGTGCTTTGAGACAATGTGCTGATGTGGCAACCTAGTTTGCAGCGTTGACCACATTTTTGCACCCATGCTGCCTAAGTGAGTTGACGGTTTTACGAATATGCGTTTCCTAATGTCGCCAACGTCGAATTACATTAGTAGAAGACTTGGGAAGAAGAGCAACACGAGCAGCTGGTGATCGCGACTCCTAGGCCAGTGTGAGACAGAAAGGAGGGGAGAGTATGAATAAGGGCAGGCTTGGACAAGCTCATGGATGCGATTGCAAGAGTTTCCGAAAACGGACCAACACTTTTCAGGACGGTGCAATGCGGCTGCGCCAAGTTCCCAAGAGAGGCAATCTGCATACAGCACATCGGCCAAATCGTCCAAGTATTTTCAATGAAGAGTTCTGCCTCCCGAAGCTGGAGCCTATGATGAAACGACCAGCCGCATTGGATTAGACTGTATTCCCAAATCCTTTCCCATAGAAGCGCACGCAAAGTGCAAAGTGTTGTCCTCGTTTGGGAAGCACGATCTTTCAATTGTCATATTGATAAAGCCATTCACAGCACAAGCCCAACTGACGATCGATGAGGCATCAACTGCTCCACTGTTGACCTAGCGCTGATGATGATGGCAACCCTGGCAAGATCAACGAAGCTGAGAACGTCGGTCCGACAGACGTTGTTGACTTTCCCATCTCTGCTGCAAATGTCATGCAGTACCGTGCAGCCCGCACAAAGGGCCATGGCGTGCGGGACATAAAAGGAGCGGGGGCCGACTCAAACTAGGCTCGCCCACCATGGTTGGATGCGCTGCGATTTTATGCTCCTTGGAGCATTAAATGAGAAAGACTAGCTGAATAATATTAGCGTCAAAGAACAGTTCCCTGTGCATGGTTGTATCGAATTTTTCTTTTGTGGACGCAGCAGGTGATGGTCGCGGTCCGATCACAGTTACAAAAGGGACAACTGGAGACGGCTAGTCGCTGTGCAATAAGTTAAATTCCGCTCGATGGTTTCTTCGGTGCTTGTGCATGGCGCCCTATGTTCGACCGTTGCGATGCCAGCGGGTGTGCGACAATGCCAGTTGACTGGCAACGTTGGCAACGTGAGATTGATTGACAGAATCATTGATGAGTAGAAGCGGGTTGCACAACGACAGCGCATCGCATAAGAAACCGCAGTCTCAGTGCATCGCTTGTCGCTGCATATATACCAGAGCGGGAAAAAAAAATTGAAACAGGCTGGTGCGTCATTGCTGTGCAGCATTTCCATGGCCATGATGCTCGGCAGAACAATTGCAGTTCGCGTTCCGATTGCGGGCGGGATTGAAGCTGTCGCGCAGAACGACGAGAACCGGATCTGGTGGCGTTCGGGTGAAACCGCGCAGACCCGCTGCAATCTCGTGGGATACTGTGGCGGGGTCGTGACCAATATTTGAGTTTTGGCGGAACAGGGATTTAGTGTCGATCATCATCATATGCAGGGATTCGATGCAACGCAAGTGAGGCATCGAATCCCTGCAAGGGAGCCCATACGTTCGCGGGTACCCGTGAGATTACCCAAATGGGCTTAGCTACATCCGCTTTCGGACCCTTTATGCGTTGCTTGGTGCTATCCTTAAAATGTATAGTTATTGATTTGTGTCTAATTTAACTAATAATATAGATACAGTCTTTCTCGGAGTCTTTATCTACTCTTAACCCTTTTTAATACTCCTTAATTCTCGCTACTAAATACAGGGCTTACTGCTCCTTATAATCCTGTTCTGCCTTCCTCTAAATCTAACCAATGCCTTTTATGTTAGACCTGCCGCTTTCTAGCTCTAGGGCTACTTACGCATCAATCTGATCATTTTCTGATTTATCCTAATCCAAGTACGCCATTATCTCTTCTTTTATCTAGTCTCTAGTACCTATAGAAGTAATGCATTGTTTCTCTATCTGCTTATAATTGAGACACTATTTGTAGCTTGCCTTCTTATATTTTAACGGCAAGCCTTTAGCTTTTTAGTATAATTGGTTATTCACATAGGTTCTAGGGATCTAAGCTTTATACCAAGTATCTCTTGCCTTAGCATATCTTTGGAAGATGGCCCTTGGATTATGATACGCTAGTGGCGGAGATAAAAGTTGGTTTTGTGTACGTGTAGTCGCAGGTGAAGGCAAAGCGGTTCGAGCAAGTGGTATAGGTGACTAAGTTATAGCTTGTCTTGAGACCTCGCTCAATGGTTCAACAGAATTCGCTGGCTGGCCTATTCGCTTAGGGCTAACGGTCAATGGGCCTTGTATCTCTCTCATAGAGTCAGGCCGCTTGGCGGCAGCCGCTAACTCTAATTCCAGTTATTCTAAGGCCTTGACTGACCACTCCTGGTTCTGGCTGGAAATGGTAGAGCTCTGTGATATAGGCTGGTCCAAATCTTTGAATAGACATTGTCTTAGCTCTGCATACCTTAGAGGACATAATCTAGAGTTTCTTGCGTACCCTATAGCATGATATTTGCTGTATACTAGTGGTGTTTTGGGCGGCACTGTTTTCTCCACTATCTTAAACCCACTGAGTTCTTGATGAATACTTGACTTGGGAAGCGACGTTATAGTGATATTCGTTTTAATTCGCCGACGAGGCTCTAAGAGTAGCCTGGGCGTGCTATTATGGCTTAGATGCTAGTGCGGATAAAAATCTTTAAGTTATAGAGCCTGGTCTTAGGATAGAAGTTCCTTAAGCTTATATACATAGGGTAGTCCTTAAGATTAAGTGAAAGTGCCCATATAGTGTAGGAAGTAAGGTAAGTTTACTTTTAATAGAAGTTTTTGCTACTTCTTGACTTTTCGCAGAGCCTTGTGCGATACCTAGCCGCGCACTATATTATATAATGGTCTAGATAGTTCAATAGGTATCCGAATCTTCTGTTTAGCTTAATTGGACCTTAATTCTGTAAGCTGGTTTAGTAACGCGTGCTTAATGGCTCTCTATGCTTTAAATAAGTCTAGTGTAGATTGTTTTAAGTAGCTTTTTAATAATACATAGATACCCTTAACCCTAGAGGTGATAATATTATTGAAATGTGGATGCTGGTTGACCTAGGCCTTAATAATCTTTTCTTTGTACAAGTTAAGCTAATTAGTCTTAATATATCTGACTTCTTTAATGTAAGTTAGAATATACTTTTCTTCGAACTTTGACACTTGACTGTCGAATATTTCCTTATTTAGCGAGCTTATAATTGTATGCTAACACTTATAAAACTCATTCTAAGCCTCTATTCCTTTGTCCTATCCATTATTATGCCCTTAATGCTGCTGCGCGAAAGATGGCTAATAACGACGAAGGACTGCCTTATTTGCATGCTAGAGGCATAGTAATGACACGGTAGAAGGGAAACAGGTTGTAACGGCATTTATATAAGCAATGCACCGGTCCGTTAGAATAACTGAGGGGAGTCGCGCCTTGTAAACTTCGTACATTGACTTTAAACGATCTAAGGCCTATAGATAATCCTGCTCAGTCTTACCACTAAGAAACGCAAATGTAATACAAAACGATCGCTAACAAGCATCGACTCTGATCATGTCAAGAAGTAGCATTCTATATTTATTGGTTTTTTACGTACAATCCAAAATAAGAATGTCTAAGTAAGCGTGCAGGTATGCCAATGATTCTGGATGGGCGAAAAGGATAGCCGTTACTTGGTCGTCTAGGCCGAGCTGTATTCGATTCTAAGACCCCTCTTAATCTAGTTAATTTGCCAGGGCATTGATAGTACTCTATCGCTCGCAGACATCCCGCCTAGCGCTTGTAACTCAATTGTAAATGTCCTGCTAAGTTACAATAGATGATGTATTTTAGTGAATATAAGTCCTGATATCTTTCAGACTGATTTCTGCATTTAAGAGATTTCTAAGATGTGTTATGTCTCCCTTAGACAGCATGCGGTGTCTTGGATAAGCGGAGGGGTGTCGGCTTGGCTCGTGATTGTGCAAAGAAAAACGTTTATCAGGATAATGCTATAGACTCTAAGTGTTCTTGTCCTGGGACTCTTTTGCTAGGACTGAGAATGGATAATTAGTGCCATACGTTGTTGTTCTGTGTTGTTGTTCTTTCAAAGCGCTTGGGGGGCGGCAACTCTGGTCGCATAAGTACGTTACTGTTCTCCTACTAGTCTTCTCTATGGTTGACTTTCCAGTAGTGAAGGCGTACCCTCTGGGTGCTGCCCAGGCATTCATTGCTTTGAACAAAGCGTCTTGAGATTTGTAATCGCGTTTGGGCAGAAGACAATCGGCCGGGAAAGCATCCTAAGACACTTCTATTATGATTAAGCCTTACACTTAAAGGGAGTCAGCAGTAATATACAGCTCTTAACCGAGCAAATTAATAATTGATATTGTAGTATTGGAAGTATAGAGATGTGTATTTCGAAGACAGAAGGATCAAGCAATGCATAAAGGGTCCGAAAGTGAATGTGGCTAAGCTCATTTGGGTAATCTTACGGGTACCCGCGAACCTATGGGCTCCCTCCCTGCAAAATCAATGTGCACGAACCATGCACATCTCACACGCGCAGATTTGAGTGCACGCGACAGATGGCAGCAGCGCTTTTCAATTTCCAGCGCGCACAGCGCCGACATGTCTAGCACTTGGGTATGTCGGTAGTCGGACAATTGTACTACTTGCGCAACCTCTTCCAAAAGAGTCTTCATCGATCTACATCAACTCATCGTCTGGCTCGTTGAGCAGGGCAACTTTCGCATCCCGCATTCCCTAAATTCCCGGATCCACACTGTCGTTGAGCACTGTTCCTCGAAGGCGCTCTCGAGCTGATCAATATTAAGACACACCTGGACGCCTTTAGCACCATCATCCTCTACACCATCATCCAGCGCATCGTTGATGGCCTCACCAACTCATTGCTCATCATCGTCTGGGTCGTCTCCATCCGCTGCATCCATCTCTGCCAAGTGTTGTCCCTCTGAGACCCCATATAGCATCACACAGGCGCACCATTTCAAAATTGTGAAGCGCAGTGAAGCCATCGCTCGTTACCCGAGAGCCCGTGTTTGAGGGAATATCTTTCTTCAAATGAATTTATTAGCCTCATTGTCTAGTGTGAAGTAATCGATTACTTTCTTGAGTCGTGAACAACCCCGGCAACCTCCTCGGCAAGTGAAGCGCCGTTGTGTGGGCTCGGAAAAGGCCGATGTTCGCGAAGAATTCAATGTTGGACAAGATTGTCGTCGACGAACTGCACATTGATCCCAGGGAATGAAGTGCACGATTTGAACCCCAGCCGTCGAAAGAAGAATAGAATTCGGGATCGAGTGTTGCGCAAACACTTGAGTTACTGTTTCAATAGACCGTGCATCAGTCTCGAGCCTCTGAAGAGGCGTCTTCTATGGGTTAATAGTTGTCTTATTAGGAAGCGATTTACCGTAGAGAAGGATCCAGTGAAAACGCTCGGTGTCCGCCTCATCACATGGCAAACTGGTGCGTGACGCAGTCAAGGAGGAGCATCTGGCGTTTTTCGATGCTAAAACACTTTTTGCAGCTTGCTCGCAAGGAATTGAGCACACCAAGCAAAAAACTGGTGTCCTCTTGAATCGCTGAGCGGCACGATCCGCAACAATTCACTTTTTCTTGTTGCGAAGTGGATCGGTCCTCAACATGGTAGCCATATTGTTACCTATTTCTCCCTTGTGTCCTTACCAACCGCATAGCCCTTAGTCTCGACTGTTTCACCCCCTCTCAGCGACCTTAGAGCATCCAATTGACATTGACGAAATCGGCGATGGTCCCTCTCGGACGAGGCGATTGTGTCGCTGGTAGCTATGTTCGCGGGGTTTGAGTGAGACGGTGAAGCGGAGCAGCAAGCTCATTTTATCGTATCTACTTCATTGGCTGACAAAGAGGATGTAGCCCATGCGTTAGAGTCATTTTCGCGGTTATACGCCACCGAGAAGATCTACTCTGCGATTCCCACGGGCTTGGTAATATATTGCGTGGGAATGCGAAGGCCGGCATACTAGACCTGTATACTTGATGTATATTGCAACTGCCAGTTTCGTGTTGCCAATAGCAGAAAACTCTTTTACACTGCTAGTCATAGTCTAGAGAGTGGTCCGATATGTAAATACGCTTGTAATATCAGTAACAGAAAACAGGCATCAGAATCTGAGCAATGAGTCTTGAAGCAAGGTCAGAGTTTGGGTAATGGAGTCAAGAGCTCATGGTGACACATACCTGACCATTGTGAGTTGACCTCTATAAGTAAACTCAATCTTGTCCAACAGTCAACAGGCGTCAGTCAGATCGTTGATGTACGGTAAACCTTTTTGCTAAGAGACAATCAACTGCTGTTTGTATGCGTGCGCGGCTGTTGACCCGGGACAAGCCCTCGTTGTCGAATCTGAGGTAACGATTCGGCGCCAAGATGGTCGGTTGAAACAGATACCTGTTGGGGCATCACGAGCCGGAGACTGAGGAATTTGAGGACACAACACGTTTCAGCAGTATTCGAAGCTGAATTGGAGCCTCGGTCATTCTGGGAAATGATGTTTTGTGGTGAGTTGTGATGTACAGGCCGTTCTAGACCAGGGCCTGCTCTCTACGAATGAAGTCTGCGACCTGGCGTAATGTTGAGAATGGGCATGGAGGCATCGTGTTACCCGCCTCAATGGCAATTGAGCCGTATATGTAATAGACAGGTTGGCAGTATGTCAACGTCACAACTCGTGTCGACGGCGTCGGAACCGAGTCATGGACTACGGAAACGATATCGCCATTTTCGCGCGCTCGCCGGGAAATGGACGGTGGGCCGTGTGATGTGGGGCCGACAATGCTGATCGGCGCTGCACTGTGCCCGGGGGGACGCAGTACCCACATGCACGCACGAGACACGAATGGCCCCACATTCCGCATCCCACGACCCCGCGCAATATCAGACATGACCGTTGCATTTGATCGGCAATTTGCAATCTTACTGCCGTGCCCCAGCGCCGGTTTTTTTCAATTGCAATCGCAGCATTGTCAGCATCGCGACCACGAACCAATTGCGCGCACAATGTAAGGGAATCGATTGCCCACGGTCGACGTTCGTAAATCTCGTGCGGTATGAGAGTCCATCAAACTATGTACCGCGCTCCGCATGCACACAGCGCCGATGATCCATGCTCCTTGCAGAGGAGAGCAAGACACAGCGTCGGACGCGGCGGCGCAGATGGTGTCGTGTCTGTCAGCTTCCGTGACCTAGGTAGCCCATTGCATGTTTTAGCCACTTTCCCCTCGTAGATTGAAAATCCACTATTAGTGGTGCAGAAAATAGTAACATGGCTTTGCTGGGCGTGTCTGAGTTTTTGCGCTTCCATGAGACGATGAACATGGAACGGGTAAAGCGTCGGGCCACGGAGTACTTGGTGGCACCACCCCGGACGGCAACAATGTTGGATGCGGGTTTCCGCTCATGCTCGCAATCAGTAACCAAGGAAATCGCTACTTTATAAGGCCCTTCCCCGTCCTTGTTGTCGACCAGGACCATAGGAACCTCACCAAATCCTCACGAACCAAGACCCTTCACGACCTCCTTTATGCTTCCCCTTCCACATTTTCACAGCCTTTCTCATCTACATATCAGAGATCTTGTCAAGGCTTGCACTCTTTTATCTGACCAAGAAAGAGCTCAATTGCTCATTTCTGACCATCAATCTCGCGGAAGCGTAAATTCGCTGAGGATTCGCCAGCAGCGGCACCGCGGTCCGCTCAACAACATGCGACGGATAAAGGGCCTCAATGCTCCAACGAGGTAATGCTTGAGATACTCATGAACGTCCTTTGAGGCTACCAGAACTATTTGGTGGCCGATTCTATCTATCCGCGACTTGCTGATCATACTGCTCTCACAGGGAGTAATTTTCCGTATCGCGCAAGCCAACCTCAAACAGTCTAAAGAACGATTTGCACACTTACGGAAGCACATCAAAGTCATGAAATACCATTGGCATGTTGTCGCGATCCAAGACTTTTGCCCCGAGAGCCTTGTCTGGCGGTCGTCTGGCCTTGAAGCATATAGCCTTTGGTACGAATCATGACCATATCATGCATCGAACGAGCCATCAGGTAAGAATGACGCCTCGCATCAAGATGCTGACCATCTTCCGTCTCGAGGCATAGCGGCAAAGGAAGGAACATCTGTTAATTTAGGAGCGAAGATGCGATGAAGAAAATGGACAGCCTGCAACACGAGTGTCTTGTCGAGATATCGGGGGCTTTCAAGGACACTCGCACCACAGTCTTGTTCAAAGAGCTCTTTTTGAACAAGCTTTCGGATGTTTTGAGGATGAGAGCTTTTGAAAGTCGCGCCGTGGCTTTCGATTCACCACACACTGTGGAACTCCGTCGATACATACAAGACATAGATCACCCGTTTTATGCCCTTAATAATAAATCTCTCCGTCTATCAGAGGCGACAAGGGCCCGATTTAACGCAACGCACGTCCCAGACCAGACGCTCAATGCGTGGGACGACCATGACTTTCGCGAACATCGAAAGCGAGCAATCAAGAAGTTGGCGAGGAAGCAATTGGAAGACTAATCCAAGGCCGCTTGGGAAGAATACCGAAATAAGCCCAAAAGCATATTCAGCGCTGACAACTTCGCCCTAGAGTGGAGTCCGAAAAACTTAGATCGATATCGGACGTTGACTCGGAAGCAAACGACGATCCTCATACAGTGCCGCGCGGGGTTCATTGGCCTCCAGAGCTACCTTTACCTAAGGAAACGGGCAACACGACCATCGTGTCCACATGAAGAGTCACGCCGTCCGCCACCTGTTCCTTGACTTGAACACCGTGCATAATCTTTCTGTTTTGATTGCAACCTAGGTAGGTTCTCACTAGATGCATGATGCAAAGTCTTCCTCAACGTGGTCCCAGAACCCATTGCGATGACTCTGCGCGGGCAGCATCAATGCTGCAATCGCGAACCTTGTTGCGATTGAGAACACGCACCACGATGCATGTCAAAGTTTTCGATCGCAGCTTTATCAGTCATCCGGAGGGGCCGCCTGCAACACAGTCAATTCATAGAAATCTCAACATTGTGTGAAAAGAGACGAAGACGCCAAAAAAAAAAGTCATCGACACAGAATAGAAAAGTAGGCGAGGCCACGCCGAAAGATGATGAAACAAGAGGTTCAAGACAATGACGGGTGACTGATAGATATTTGTGATTGTGCTACCAGAATATTACTCCTTCCCTGCCAGACTCTCCTCTCACCCTACTCGTGGGTGTGGCCCCGCCCGCCCAAACGCTGGGGACACTCCGTGCCAGCTCTCCAGCGCGTCCCTTCAGCGCACGCAGCCTACACCCAGCCCTGTACACACCTACCTAAGTACCTGGGTATCTAGGAGCCCAACCAGATCGGCCCACAACACTGTAACGATAAGCTTTCGGGCTGTGACTAACCTCGCCGGAATCGTTGAATGGTTCCAACCTTGCAATCCTCCAGCCATTTCCTTCACGTATAATTCTTATTCTCGCACGTCCAAGCTGTCTGCGCCCGCCAATTGTCCATCTTTCGCCATGCCTCCTTCTCTCCACTCATCCGATCCGCGCATCCGATCCGCGCATCTGATCCGGCAATCTGATCATCCTCGTCCGATCCCCTTGATCAAAGCCATCTCTCATCACCCTAATTTGGCCCACATCCCTAGACAATCTTCGACACACCCGTTTCCGACGACTCACGGACAATCGCGCGCATCCTTCCCGTCGCGCAATATGGCCCCGGTTGCTTTGCGCCTCCTCGACTTGCCGCCCGAGGTTCGCTACGCCATTTACGATGCCTACGTTGCGGTGGACGGAGGTTATGTCGTCAATCGCCGGACTAATAAACTCGTCCCTGCGAATGGCTGCCAAAGGCACGATTATGCCCTGCAGCTGACATGCAAGCAAATTGCTCGCGAGATGTCCGGCCTCGCGCTGCGCCGCAACTCGCTGCACTTCTACGTCGAGTATTCGGACGCAGACCGCATCAACGCCACTCGCTTTCACCAAACCCAATGCGTCCTGCTCGTCCAGATGATTTCTTTTGTGAAAGACGACGAGGATGGCGCGCCATACTTTACGCGAGATCTAGCAGATGAGGTTGTGAAGAACTTCCCGCTGGCTGACCACCTTTTCCGAGGCATCTTCGGTAACATAGGTATCCTGGAAGAGTTCCTAAACAGACCAGAGGATTTCGGCATCACCCCTTCTCTCTTCCTCAGGGCGGCATGGCACCTCTATGGACTAGCAACGAAGCAAGGCTTAGTTCCCGGCCGAGAAACGTCCGGCCTCTTCAAAGACCCGGACGAGGCCTACGCGATGTCCCAAGCATTCCCCCCTTGGTACTGCAACCCCACTCGCAGCGACTTTCGAAGGATGACGGGAAACAAGGGCAAGGTTTTTCGACGCCAAGGCCACCGCTACTGGGTGAGGCCACACATTGACGCGCTCGGCGAGCGGCAGTACACTCAAGGCAAATATAAGTTCTCTGCTGTGGCCAGAGCCATACACTATCTCTCGCAGTGCCCAGAGGATGTGAGAAGGCAACTGCGACGCATCTGCCTTCATGAAGATACCATCAGCGTAGCTTTTCCCGAATGCCATGCCCTAGGACTGATCCCGTTTTGCCAAGAGAACCCTCGCCTTTATATCGAGCGCCATGTTAATATTTGGAGGACTGTTTTGCGAACAAAGGGGACTTATGCGTCTTTCCCTAGTCCTGAGAGTGACTGGGTTGATGCAGCCGACACAGAAACTCATGGAGAGGACTGCGCAGATGGTGCGAGACTGAACACTGGCCAACTTCCGAAACTTTTCGCTCACTGGGTGTCGGACGCACTGGATCTTGCTCGCTCAGGGATGCCCGAAGGTTCATTCAAGCTTGTTTTCGACGAGGAGCCCGCTCCACAATTGGCTTCTCAGCTTTTTCGGGACGTCATCCAGCGAGATGCTGTCTGGCAGAGACTAATCGAAATGCAGGCTGCATCATGGGCGAGTGTGGAGCAAGACGAAGCCGAGCTAAGAGGCATACCTTTCATAATGCGACTTTCATCGTGGTGTAAGTAAAGCCATTGCATCTAGAGACATACCGGTTGGCTAATATCACATCTAGTTCATTTTGACGGGTACCCAGACGCATTAGACGAGATCGCGAATGGGGAGCATAGACTCATTGAATGTGCTTTCCAGACCAGCCCAAACCCTTGGGACGCAGGAGCCGAATCCCAGCAGTTCGGGTACTTGGCGCCTGTTCTTCGTCTACAATGCATATGATGACAGACCGAAACACTACGTAGATCTGCCGCACCCACTGCCTCCCTGGAAAGACATCATAGCGGAGGAAATTCTGCCAGAGTTCTTCGACCAGACAGATGCAGATTTGGAGAACGACTTAGACGTGGACCTCCAACTCTCCTCAATCTACCACGAGGCTCTTGCTACTATGCCAGAATTTCAGCGTGCGCGCGGCGAAGACGACGACGACAAGGATAGCAGCAGCGATGAAGAGCCACCTTCCAGTGATGATTGTCAAGACGAGGGTGATGCACTTTCTCATGACGCCGACGACAACGACGAACAATGACGACGAAACGATCGTGCGGGCTCAGGAAGGCGCGCTCATGTTTTAAACGAACAGCAAGACGCAAACATGGTTGCACGGCGGTGAGACATGGGCAATCACCGATTTATCTCGACCACATAAGCATCTGTGTTGAGCATTCGAAGCTATTTTAGGATATAGTCTGTTGCTGGACGGCGCAAATTTGTGGTTATGTTTCACCATGTGCGGGGATTCTCTTTCAAATCTTGGCGCGAGGTCATGATTCAATTGTTGTAGTTCATTTTAATATGCAGACCTGCCTAGTTACAGTAGTCTCCAATGCTGAGTGCATCTGGAACCTGAAACTTGAATCCCTCATTTCTTTGTGCAGCTTTTTGATGGGCCAAGTGAGAACGACGTGGGGTGGGCGTGGGCGCCTCGCTCACTTGGTTTGAGTGTTGAGAATTGTCCAGAGAACTGTCTGACGGCGAATAATGGACACCGTGGCATAGTGCCCCGTCCCTGGGCTTCGTTGGGCGATGCGATGGGTCGGATGTGACGCGCGACAACAGGGCACAGGCTGTGCACCAGGGCATGCATAGGGCCTGCGCAGGGCTATCATTACCTGAGAGTGCCCCAAGCCGATGTGGTGCCTCCCCCACAGTTTCCCCTCGACAAAAACATTGTGAAGCAGACATTCCCAAAAATCGCTCACCCACCACCCACCACCCACAAACGCTGCAGGCCGACAGCAGCCAGCGAGTTTGCGACCTCGACGGCCGCAGTCCCAACTTCATCGCCAAACCCTGTGTCGCACTCTCTATCTCGAAGTAACAATAACAACTGCCGAGAAGCATTGGCCCCGACTGCTGCAGCCGCTGCAGCGAAAGCCGCACCCCAATGCCAAACACGACATCGAACAACGCGCCCCCGCGTTCCACCAAAGAACCTGCAATCACAGTACAACGCAGAGCCAACTCGATTGCGAATGCATAACCCACGGCGTCTTCTCCCTGTCTATTACCGCATCCACGTCAACTCCCGACATGCCTCTCCATGCCATCGCCTCGCGGAACGCGCACAGTAACACGACAGCGCGTCGGGCAGCAGGCGGACAGCAGCAACAAGGGGCGGGGGTGGCCGTCAGCTAAAATGTCTCAGCTTCGTTTGCCATCTCACAGCGTCCCAATGTAGAGCGCGTGGATAAAGTTATCAGGCAATTGTTCTTTTGGAAATCCTTTTTCTGCAAATGCCCCCCTTCTGAGCCCGCACCTCTGGCCTGGGCTCGTTCACTGCCTTGCTGCCCGACCACGCTCAATCGACCAAGCTCGGTGTACCGATTCGTGTGATTTTACCACTTTCCGTGGGAGAAATATGCTTCTGCGATGATGTCGGCCGACAATACAAGAGACAGGGAAAAAAGACGAGGATATACTTTGCACATGGCTTGCGCACAATAACGCCGAAATGCGCTCGGTTCTGTGATCAGGGATGCCGCATTTTGTATCTCCCGCAGTCTCGGACCGCCAATTTGTCCAAACATGGACGATGCGCGAACGATATACCGCTTCAGAACCTCGGGATGCTCTGAGCTTGGTCGCTTTCCCCCGCTTCTGTACCACTCGACGCAGAACCGGCGGGGCTCGCATCGTGACGATCAAGATACAGATCAACCCGCTGCTAGGTGTTCACGGAACACTTCTAGCCGGGTTTTTTTGTTCCAACGAAAATGCCGCGTCGCTCCCATTTCCCTTTTAGAGGGGCGCACAAGATGTGGCCGTCTCCCGGGGAACAGTTCACCCTCCCGATTTCGACACTGGGAACTCATACTCGGACGAAGTCGTTGCACGACCGAAACCACGCCTTTCTTTCCAACAAGGTCCTCGCAACCAAGCAGAGACGCCGATGCTGGACGAACAAGCAGGACGGACCCGCGTGGAAGCTCCGACGTCCAGGAGTATACTCCTCCCGTAGCCATTTATCCTTTTCCCCCCAATGCTTCGCGTCCCAGAGAGGCCAAGTTTCGGGCCTGCGACAGCCTCGAAACGACTTTACACCCTTGGCATTTCCCAACATGGAGAAGGGTCGTCAAGACCTTCGCAGGCGTCGTGTGATGGCGGCAAGGCAGCACGACTTCCGCTCGGTTGGTCGGGTCGCCACCTTGTTTGCACTCTCCTCTGCCATCCTCTCTTTTGCTTCGCACACTGCAGCTGGCATTTCTGCATGTCTCTTCGAAACCCCCTCCGCCGCTGACGGCGTGGACCTCGGCGGCCTGTGCCCCCGACATCAACCGCCACCGCCAAAGAGGACCGCAGAGGCTGGCGCTGCAAGGTGTCAGTATGCGCTCGCCGGAGGGGCGACAAGCAGAGACATGGCGGCCCTTGAGCCAGCGGAACCACAATGCGATGCGATGCGATGCCTTGCCGGGCATGGGTGACACGAGCCGTCGTGACCATGACCAAGTCCCTCCCCAGCCAGCTCTCCCATCGGTGTCAAACTTGGCGTGCCAAGTTTCGGGTCGCGCGCCCCAGGACCTCTGCATCGAGCGGGAACATGTCTCATGGAGTTCATCCTTGCTCGTTGCGAGCGTCTATTGCGTGCTAATAACCCAAATAATAATCCAAATAATTGCGAAGGATTCAGGCAGCGCCCGTACTGTGAGGGTGGCGGACGGGAGGAGGGGGATGACGACATAAGCACGAAGGATAAAGGGGGCAACTTGAGGAAAGGGGTTACAAGATCTGCAAGGTTATTGATACATGCCGACGCCTAGTAGCAGCCGACTTCGGGTCCAGTCCGTAACAATAATTAAATAAAAGCTTGTTTCCTCTGGCTGTTTTTTCTCCCGTAGTCTCCCGCAACGCAATATTCGTGCTCGCCACCACGTCACTCGTCTTCCTCACGCACATCTGCGCCATCTCAATCACCATCAGTCTTTTGCACAAATTTTATTTTATTTTTCCCGGTTCCCAGGCGGGGCCAAAACGGGCGCGGGAAGCGTTCCGCGTACGTGTGCTGATGGCGGAAGCTCACCAGCCGTAGAAGAAAGTGCCCATTCTTACGTGGTGTTTTGTGCAACTCATTTTTGGGTCTCTTGCATTCGTTCAAATCATTGCTCGATCGAGTCAAGCGCGGTTGTTTGTTTTCTTGCCTGGCATGGAATTGCCATTTGTGTCCTCATCGCGCGTGGAGGAGCAGAAAGGTGCCTGTCTGTATCAGCTCCAGACAGCTATGGCAGGAAAGCAGAAGGTGATAATGCGGCCATCACCGGCTTTTGGCCCTGCACCTTGCAATCACAGTCACTCGCATACGGCATTTCCTCATCAGCACCATCCGTCTCTGTCTGCAGTGCACATTGCACGGCATCCATCTTCATGTCCCCTTTCCGATGATGACAGCAGCTGATTCTTCTTTTGTGCCCGCGCATCAACACCCCCTTGGTGCCTGTACTTGGTACCACCAATATGTGGCCAGATTATTCCTCCCACCATCTTTATCTCGATTTTGCGCTTTGAGATTCCCGCGCTCATCGGTAGATGACCACATCCCTGTCACGGCACGGCCAGCCATGTTTGACTGGTGCGGCGCATAGCTAGATTCGGCTGGTGTGCCGACTTGAAATCGCATGGTCGGTACTGCTTCCAGCGGCGTGCGAGGCGGGTGTACTAGTGACGTTGGGGTTCAGTACTTTTACTCTTGCTTTGCCCGAGATGAAAATCGTGAGATGGGGCGTGTGGTGGCGTTGCGATGCGAGCCTGGGAGTGAAGGCGTCATTTGAGGCGAGTACTGAGCGCACAGTTCCGAAAAGCAGTGCTCATTTGAGGCTTCTGTTTCTGTAGCTGGGCTGGTGCTTTCGTGGCGTGCTGAAAATTGCTGAGTCTGGGCTGCATTGAGCTGAATGGGTAAGTGCGTGGCTAGGTTGAACTACCATTGACTTTTGGCTGTTTCTACTTTTCAAGCTGAATGAATGTGGTTGTGAGCCGCGATGGTCGCTTCCTGTGTGTAAGATGGTTTCTTGTCGGTTATTTCACGCCAATTGTCACGTCGCCTTTCCTGGTTCCGCTGCGTCGGGTCTGTCTCCCGAAGAGAAAGCCATATTATGCCAAGAGTAAACGCCTGCTTGTTGACTATCCCCAGCCTTGATGACTTCCCTTCCTTTGAAAAAAGAGTATGAGAGATGTTGACAAACCTACCACCAGAAGGGAATGCACCCATTTTTTTCTGGTGCGACTGCTCTTTAATCCTATCAATTTTTCAACAAGAAATTCTTCCTTAAATCAACAATGACATCTTTTCGATCCGTTTCTCGCAATAAATGCAATATACGAGAAAACATGCTCCGTCGCGCCGCCCACAGTCCTACCTCCCGTCCAGTTCCCGACAACATCCTCCGGACACATGTGTCAATGATTGCAACGAAACGAACCACAAACTCGCAAAGCCAAAAACAACCAAGCACTGAATAAGTCACCCGCCACAAACGAGACAATCA
>AFRD01000191.1:0-60341 GCA_000222875.2 Periglandula ipomoeae IasaF13
ATGCACTCTGCTACAATGCCAAATATGCATTTCAATATGCTAGTTACACTGCAGGTCCAACGGGGGCCATAACAAAAAGCATTCGCCCAACCTTGCTTTTCGAAAAAAAAAAAAAAAAAGACCAATGCGCCCCTATTCTTTACTCCATATCCAAGAGAAGTCTTGACATGTCCAATGATCCATCTTTGTGTTTCAAATCTCCTATTCCTTATGATGCATAGCTTTGGCCGCAATTCGTCTTGCGAATGAGTAGTGTCCAACTCTCGGTTCCTCGACGGAATTTATGCATGGCCAGGCTGGTCCTGGAAGGGGTTGGGACCGTTATCCTGCGTCTGCTGCATGAGGGGCGCGCGGGCCTCCTGCGAGCGCTGCTTCTTGGTGGCTGCGCGGGCGAGAGCAACGGCCTCGGCCTTGGCGGCGGTTCGCTTGTGTTCCTTGCGCTCGCGGCAGCACGCGTAGGTGAGGTAGGCGATTCCCAGGACGATGAAGGAGCCGAAGACGATGGCGATGACGATGGCGCCGGTGTCGAGGGAGTTTTGTGCCTGCATGCAGACATCCTGGTGGTTGCTGTCGATGGTGCAGATGTAGTTCTTGAGACAGTCGCTCGTGGTGACAGGGACGTTCTTGCAGTCGGTGGTCTTGACCTTGCCGTTGGCGGTGACGGTGGCGCACGACGTCGTGGACGTGGTGCCGAGGGCGAAGCAGTCTGTTCCCGACTTGTTCTTGTTGGTCGTGGGCGTGGCGGTGTCCCGGGGCACGATCTGGTCCGGGTTGAAGGAGGTTGGGGTCGGTGCTTCGGTGAGGGCGGCTCGTTTTCTTCGCAGCTCTTGGGCTTGGGCTTGGGCGCCGCCCTTTGTGAGGTCGTTGCATCGGTTGATGATGTGCTCGGTGTCGAGGGCGGCCTGGCTGGCGGAGCAGCCGGCCTTAACGAAGCAGGCTTCGAGATCGGCGGTGTCGAAGCTCGTGAGGCTCGAGAGACATGCGATCACGGTGCTGCGATCACCGCAGGTGGCGTTCTCGACGAGGACATCGCTGTGGGATGAGAGACAGTCGCTTCGCGAGAGCGCGGCGACGCTGCCTGCGAGGAGGAGCAAGTTCAAGTGGGATTGCATGATTGTGGTTTGGGATAAAGTGTCAGCGAGGTGACGAGTCGAATTTTTTGTCGTCGCAATTGGTCTTCTGATTTTTTGCTTTGCGTCGCTCTTCGTCTGATCCAATGCGTTGGAGAAATGCTTTCTTTCTCGCGTATTCGTCGATTAATAAAAATGCCTGCCTCAGGGATTGTCGCAGCTTGGAGAGGTTGCGTCGACCAAGACCGTGGATAGGGACGCGGGAAAAAAAAATGGAGCCTATGCCTTGTAGCAGACACGAGGCGATGAGGAACCTAGGACTCAGGCTAGATGGGAGACGTCACGATTGGAGATAGGAATGTGGGAGTAAAAGGGAAAGCAAAGGCTCGCAGCAAAAAGGACAGTCGTGGTGGTTAGGAGAATGAGACGTAAGCCGCAGGATGCACGGATGGGAGGGAATAAAAAAAAGGAGAGCAAGGCAAGTCAAGTCAAGTGAGGCTTGGCCTGAATCCTTCAGCTCCAACTGGCGGCAGTCAGCGAGTGACGGCACCAGACCAAGGCAGGGAGGGGAATTGGGAGGCCGATCAAATGGTCAGATCTGGCTTGGTCTGTCTACAGTGGACTCCATAATAATGGTCCCTACATCAGCATCCAATACTCTGCTATTTCTAGTGTCAGTATCTCTCTCGCTTCTCGCTTCTGTCCTGAGATTTTTGAGACACGCGTCCATCTCCTTTCGACGATGCGAATGGATGCGTGGGCTGAATAGCCTTTGGCCCGGGCCTGAGACGCCAGAAATGTGCCCCGAAACGGGAATCAATTGCAGATGGCGCGGCCACTGGAGCATGTGGACGATCCAACGCTCTAGCGGATCCATGCCCATCCATATTAATATCCATCGGCTCCCATGCCATGACGCAGTCAGCCTGAGCTTGTGGCTGACGGCTCTTTGCCAAATGAACGGGGGCCGCCAGCGGAGGCTGTGCAACACGATGAGAGGAAGCGACGAGACCAGGGGGTTGACTTCAACGTTGTCTTTGCTTAACGTGCAACTGGGCTCATGCAAATGTGGACTGTGGATGACGCGCTCGGCCAGAGCTGCAGTCGTGGCCGTAGGCGTCGAAATCGAAGCATCGAGGATCGCAGAATTATCAATTTGTGCAAGGCCTACCATTCCTTTCCAGACGAGCCAGAAGGCTTCAATTGCTAAACATGCACCACAGATGACATGCTCGCGTAGGAAACGTACATACAACGGCCCCAGGTGATATATAAAGCGAACGGCGTATCGTTCAATCGCTCTAGGTATTCATGGACTACGTGCAGATGGCAAACTCCAAAGTTTATTCTCTGCCATGACTGTAGCGCGGTGTCGGTGAGTAAAGCTTGAGTAACACAACAGGACAATAAACCCGTGCAGTATCATGCAGTCACGAATGGCGAGTTGCACCGTGGCAGAAACACCACCCTAGGCTGCTGCGCCTGTTGTCTTCATGCTTTCAAATGGAGGCCGCAACCATCAAGGAATAATTCTGTAACGTATTATCATGGCCATCAATTTACAGATGGACGATACAGGTATTTTAGGCCACCACCATTTGAAGTTTGCTGGAACATACCTTGAAATATGTAGGCCGCTTCCACACTACTCTCTTGCCCGCCATATCCTCGCTGCACTCACGTTCTACAAAACGGGTATTGTGCTGGTTTCAACCCTGGATCTAGGTGCACTGCCATGCCCATTCCCAGCCGCTGGGGGAACATGCCGAATTCTTTCTTTGGTGATTGCAGAATTTCGATGATTTCATTGGCCTCATGCGGGCTTAAGGCATACACTCGACCGCACGCCAGAAATCTTGGTCGATTCGTCAAGTGGATGGACGGATGAATATATTGTAAATATTTGTGTAGCTCGTCAAGCCGACTGCTTATGCTGCGATAGTCAGCTTCGTCTGCGTCAAGCATACCCTGCATCGTACACTCTGGTCTTGAGCTTTTGCGATGCTTGAAACGAGAAACGGGCTTTTATTTGACATAGTGGTGTGGTTGCGAGGCAGTTGCAGAAATGATGCTTACCTCGTTCTGAAGCGTTTGGCAGCTGCGAACTCCTGACGACAGCCCGCTAGGGCGAGTAAGTGTATGTCACGAAAAGTGTGTCGCTCAATTTCTGAGGCCTTGACTCTAATGTTGAATTCAACTCTGCAGATCACATCAGAACAAGCATTATCATGGCAAACAGCGCAACACTCAAGCGCCATGGACTCGTAGATATAGAGCTCCTTGTGGACTACAAGCCCATGGCGCTGGCATGCTAGCCCCTTATCGCTTTTTTATGCGCCGTTTGCCTCTTCCCTTCTAATCTCTCGCTATTACTCTCCCCCAACAAAAAGTCGCATTCTCGCTCACGCTTGCACATACATAAGCAAACGATTTACTATGCTTAGATTAAATGATAAAATGACGCAGAAGCAGCTTCAATCTGGGCTGATGCTTGTTTCGCGGATCTCACCACTTACCACTTCCTTCCCTTTTGAACAGCTTCGCACTTGCCTCCTCCTGCTCGCTCTCGCATATTCAACCACATAGGACTCACTTAACATGGCGAAAAGCCGAGGGAAACTACGGAATTCATGCCAACATTTCTTGGCCGGCACTTGAAGTGCCGAATTTTTCTTTGACACGTACATTCCTCTCCTTTTTTATCGTTGATATGGAGGGATGACTACGGCCGCTGCTCGTCTTCCTTTAGCCGAAGCCGCTTCACTCGATTATTCTACTGCTGATCTATCTTTGACGGGAGCCACTCCTCTCAATCGTTCTCCTGGTTGGTTGCCGTTTATCCAAGGTCTCCGCTCAATCTATCCATCTACGGTCACACAGTTACAGACAGCTCAAAATGCGAACAGTAAAAGCTTTCTCCTTTCCCCGTTCACCCAACTATTTAATCTAACATCGTTAGCGTTCCCAAAGTAAGAGATCCGCCGTCTCAATCAGCGCAGACGAAACAGTAAGCAATGACGGCCCAGCCGCGCGAGCATCTTTGCGCGACGACGTCTCTTACATCTGCTTCTATGAGGATTAAACGGGCACGCGTAGCTGTATCAGACAGCTCTGATGTAAGAAGAGATCATCATCATGTTATTGCAACTACTGAGATCTTTTCACAGTACTCACCTTCCTCGGATGGGACTGACTCTAGTTGTGACGAGGATTCGAGCGTCGAGGATATGCTTGATCCATCTTATGACTCCAAGCATGATTCCAAGCAACGCCTGGAGGAGGATGAAGACGCCTCGCAGTGTTTCAAGGACCATCGACCAGCTATACAACGGGCTTCAAGCAGCCAGCAGGTATGAGACGGATATTGCACTTAGCGAGAATATACTTAAGCCAACCAGTTCAAAGACTGGGCCGACGCCGCCAACTTTCTCCGACATGCTCAACAAACTTGAACAAGACAACGTTGCCGTTAACGTTTATGATCAGCTAATTGACATCTGTTTAATTGTTGATACCATGGCTGAAGATGACGTTGAAGGCTCTTGTGGCACTTCCAATGCATGTTTCACTGGCCGTGAGATGCCCGAAGAGCTGCCCGAGCCAGAGAGCCCTCTTCCATCCATTCCGGAACATGGCACGTTTCACAACAAAGCACTTAGCATTTGTTCACGCCTTGGCAAATTTGCTAGGACCGAGCTACTTTTCATACAATTCCTGGCGTTGGCTAAACAGTTGCTCGTCTCACTCGCTTGCAAGCATTGTTTACAAATACACCCTGCTAGAAGCTAGAGAAGTCTTTGACATGGAGCCTTCGATCCCCTATCGCTTCTGCAGTTATCTGAGCACGGACCAGATGTCGATGCCAACCAGCCGGTGCCCATATGTTCCTTTGCTGCAAAATGATGGCCATGTAGATGGAGAGCCTATTGTGGCGTTGCAGGCAACATCTTCTGTCAAAGCCGGTGGTCAAGGTGGCATCCACCGCTGTTTGTATCATTGCGGCTTGCACCTCAAAGCTCATTTGTCACTGTTGGAAGAACGCGCCGCACGATGGGGAGAGAATGTGCCTTTATTCTACAGGACAGTGAAGGCCAGATATCTCAGCTCTACCTTAGCGGCAACCAGTATTCAACGCAAAACATGTGACTTAGGCATCGTGAAACGAAATACGGATATCAAAGAGTAGACTGAACCTTGTTAAAATGAGTAGAGTACTAAGTAAGTAAGCTGAAGTATTTGGGTAGCCTATGTTGAATGGCTATCCTACACGCCTTTTTATGATTAGTACGCTCTTATATCCAAAAAGAGTCTATAATCTTGCGGGTCCAGACATGAGTAAGTGCTCTAGTGCTTTGCGGTTGCTTTGCCATAATACACCTAACTACTTCCTTTCGCCAAGCTACTAGTTCGTCCCTTGATGTGGGAGTTTTCTCCCAGACTAAGTCATAAATCTGTTCCATGCAAGCCAACAAATGCTCATAATAATTGGTCGTTAATGTGGTACCGGTACCACTGCACAGCTGAGCAAGAACAACGTCAGCGGGAATGCCGAGGCCCATAGAGCGCAGTTCTGCGGCAAGTACCAATGCAGGTTGACAAGTCCCTACCACACCAAGTGCAATGTTATGCATACTTTCGAGAGTTTCAGCGTCCTCAAAGTCATCTTCAATATCTATCCAGGCTTCGTTTGCCTCAAGATAGGAAAGGACGGGCTTGAGTCGTTGGCAAGCATCCTTCATCCACGATAAGTCATTTGCTAACGCCTGTTTGAGGGCGCTATATTCTCTATCGTGTCCTGTCTCAATGATCATAGGAATATCCCACGAAACGATTCGATCTATCAGCGGACTGCCACATAGAATTATGGCATCTCCGGTGATCGCTGCCAGTTCTCTCCAACGGCCACCAATCCGAAGTCCGTGTATTATTTTTGGAACTATTGATCTCCCTTTGATACCGTCGCATAATTTAACTGCAATTGCTTGTATGGCTTCTTGCATGTCGCAATCGTTGAGTTTCGAAAATTCTACCGCGAGGCCGTGCAGCCTAATCAGCTCTTTGCGGGCTTTTATCGTGAAGCAAAGATATGCGCCGAAACTGAGCGACTTCATTGACGCAGTCTTGGAACTAGCCTCATCGAAGTCTAAAGTTCGTGGAGAAATTGACACTCCAAAATGTTTGAAATCTGAGAAAGCCCATGGTATATTTGTTAAGGCCAAAAACATTTGGCCAGTGTGGTATCTGCAACAAGTTCCAAAATGGTCGCCATTGTATAGCTTACTCAGCTCACAACGCAAGTCATGAAGTTGACTTACCGCCATCATTTTGAACAGATTTTGGAATACCGTCCCAGACGCAGAGAACTTGAGATTGATAGCCTCGTCTTTGAATGTGTCGAGCTCGCGACTGACAGCCAACCTATGCTGTAGGCATGATTGAACCAACCAGCTTATTCTTTTTGTGCATGCCTCATTCCGAGTTGTGTCGAATACATCAAGACTAGTCTTGAAACTCTCAGAAATGATTTGGCCTGTGAGTAAAGGGTAATCTTCATAAATCTCGTCCCAAAAGTTCTCAAAAGATGGGAGTCGATCTGCGAATATCCTACAATAGACCCATAATGCCATCCGAACCCGGTTTCGCCGATCTATGAATTCCTTTTCGTTGGATAGCAAATATTCTTTGACACGACTCTATAGTATATTCATGTAAGAATAGACAGAAAACTTCAGATCATATATTGCGAGCGATGCTTACAGCGTCTGTTCCCCACACGTCTTCAGATCCTTCATTAGATATAATAATTTGAAGCATTAGTTTGATAATCGCTCTCTTTTCGCTGCTACTGTACTTCCTTCTGTTATTTACCGAGTCTTGTAGGCATTTGAACATACACAACTCCAAATAACGAGCTGCAATCAAGCCAAATTGCTGCAATACATAGGCAGCGTGTGGGATCAGGTCAAGGTTCTTGTAAGATACAGACGACCCGGTTTCGTTTTGATGGGAAAAGGTATTGTATCGGCACAGCCTAACAACATCCTAAATAAGTAAGCATACACGGCATGTCGATAGGGTTTGCGAGTTCTGAGTCGTTGCCCATCGTCCAGAACGGATACTCCGTCTCCAAGCCTCGGCCTGGGATATGTAATCGAACAAATTGGCCGAGAGGTTTTAGTTTAAAGTAGTTATAAATGATAGATTTGAGCTTTGCAGCCGTGAGGATACACGAAGGGAGTTTAGAATCTCCAATGAGTATGGCGCGAATTTCGTGGAACATATTGGTTGAGATATCGCAGACAATGCCGCAAGGAATTGCCATCAGAGTAATCGAGGATGCTCCTGCCGTCATTGAGTCAACTGTTTCCGAGGTATCGCTCCAGAACGATGGAAATCTTGCGTTAAAAGCTTCAAATATGGCTCCGCCTCGTTTGAGAATTAGCGACACTCAGCTTAGTTACTCTTCTTCGAACTTACTAAAGAAAATTGGTTCTGCTTGAATAATATCAAAGAACTGGGCCATTGTGCAGAGCCAATTTCTCAATACATAGTTAGCATACAGCTCAAAGCACCTATCGCACGGTATGCCTTGACTTGGCGCCCCGCCTTGGTACTAGTTCCGTAAATGTCAATGAAATTTAGCCAATGAAGTGGTCTTTAATATATCCTTACTTTTATGTGAAGTATACGACAGCGCATGCAGCCGACACCTGATCTGGCTCTCTTCTGGGGTGGCACCAAGCGTGGCTCGCTAGCGGATGGATACATCTCGCGACTGCGCTTGGCATTTGGCAGTAACGAACTTTGCATATCTGAGGAATTCGTGCTACTAAATTCTTCCTTAGGGGTATAGTTAGGAGAAGAATGAGATGAACGTTCTGTAGGCATCTGTGTTGGTCTGCGAATAGGAGGAGTTGCAATGAATACCTTGCTTAGTATTGTGCTATTGTCAACTGATGGAGAGTGATGGGAAATTCCATCTAACACCCTGTCAAAGCCGACTTGATCGAAGAGAATGCTAGAATTCTCTTTTCTAGGACCAACAGCAGCCCTATTAACAGGAAAGCTAGGCGGGATGGCTGATGGCGTGTTATCCGGAATGGTGGTTTGGAAGTCCATCCACCCTACTCAGAAAAGTCAGGTCCCAAGAATGGAATATAAAAATTATACATCTATCATACCTCGGGCCATGTTTTCAAGACCTGCAACTGAGCGCTGGCCGCCATGCAAAGCTTCGAGTTGAGGCTGTAATAGAGGTTGCGCCGTAGTTCCAGCAGAAGTACTTTCATGGCAAATCGCTAGCCCAACTTCCTCCAGTATAGAATAAATTTCTGCTTCATCGGAGGTCTGTTTTGCGAATAAATTTTCACAATCATCGATGGGCGAGGCAAGATCGTGAAATTCACTGAATGATTCCGAAGCGTCCATTTCATAGCTTGATTACGGTTAGGACAATGACAAGTGCCAAAATCGGTTGTATTGAGTGGATGTTCTGGCTAGCGATAATTTGCAACTGCAGGAACGTCCAACGGTTTTTATACTACCAGATAATAATGTGGTCTGCAGAATCTCCCACCGCACCAAATCAGTCTGAGACACTGAGACAACATACAATGAAGCTGTCAACATTGCACCAATCATAGAGGCCGGCAAAATTTAGTGCGCGCCGTTGCCAATTCTCAGCGAATGAAAGGACACGGCACAATTTAGCGCGGCTGCACCTGACGTACCCGAACAGGGTCATGCGGGCACAAAACGCCAAAATCGAGACCTGGCTCGGGCCAATTGTATCATCTCCTCCCAACGCGAGGATGGAGACCTTTTCCCAAAGAGCTGTTCTTAAGTACCGTATTCCAGGATCTCTGCAATGCTCCTGTCGCAATTATTATATACATAATGTTCGGTTTACTTGCCCAAGTGATCTAGTGAATCATATTCGAAGCCATGCAAATATCGAATATTAGGCTACAGTGCTTATGTGCCACCCTTGTCGCCATGTTCGTTGCAAAGGTCCAAAAATGGTGTTCACGCGGCAAAGTCTGGTTGACCACATCCAGGGCTGCGGTCAGCCAGTGGTGAAACGAGAATCAACCTATGAGATAACTACTACGGAGAGCATATGTGCAATTCATGAAGGTAGAAAGAAATGCGAAGTTCCATTGTATAATTCTGACAAAATTTTGATCGGAGTGAAAGGCCGTCGTGCGCATCCCGGAGGCGAACATGACGCAACGATTTGCACTTTTGCGACTTGCCAGCAGGGCTAGAGCTCGCTGGCGTGAGGTAAATTTGTCTGTGCTCAACTTTCGGAAGCTGTATAGACAATGACCCAAATTCGGCGCTTGGAGGTTTTCTCGCATTGTGGCGCCATGTTATCGCCATGGTCTGGCAAGGACACAAAAGTGAAAAGCGTACAATATTTAACTTAAAAATTCAAGAAAAAGACTTCGAAAAAAGAAAAAGAAAGATACTTCAGAGCTAATAGAGTATAGGGGACCGTAGAAGGAAAAGAGTTGAAAGCAAGAAGCAACCAGAAACGCCAAGGCAGATGGACGTCCCGTGGAACATGCGTGGTCGTCAAATCCCGAGCTGAAGATGTGCAGGAAAATCGCCTTTCATTTAAACTAGGGTAAAACGACCTAGTTCAAGCATTTACAATCCGAGATTTCTTGAAACTGATTGAAGAGGAGTTGCGAGAGTCAGCCTGCAAGCGGAATAGTCATGAACTCATAAATGTCGAGGTGAACGATGAACAGAAACACTACCCATCCTATGGTTTTGCGGCTCGTTGTCCTCACGTCAGAAAACACGAGCTGAAACTATCGACGAAGAATTCTGGAACTTATCAACATGACCAGAAGAGTATAAATAATGCAGGCATCATGCGCAAGCGCGATTTGAGGTTCGCTGCAATCTATCCCGAAAATATGTTAGCTGAAGATTTACCTATACGGTATTGTCCCGGGGGCGCTTCGCCAGGCTGACAGTGAGATGGGGCCTAGATGGCAGGACAGACGGCAACGCAACAGTGTCTGCCCTAGAGGCAGAGTTGATGGGCGAATCGAAGGCCCTGAAGCAATCAGCCACAGCACCAGACCTATTCACGCTGTTCGCGCCTGCGTCTACACCATCGGCGCGCAAGCGAGACTACCTATGACAAAATGGAGCACGACCGTAGAGCACATGATGGCACTCTTGTGCCGTGCCAAAAAGGAAATTGCTGCAGTAACTTGGTCGGCCCAGTTTTTCGCTGGTCCTTGCCGCGACTCATGTTGTCCATCACTGGGCCGGCCAAGCGGACTGATCAACCAACAAACAGAATTGGCCCATACAGTCTTGTGCATGCGGTAAATGCGCAATCGATCTTTCGAACAGATTGTGAGGTAGTTTTTTTTACCTTCAGAACCAACGTTCTGATCATCTCGCTGTCAATTTGCCTTTAAACACTGCCGCGACGTTTCTTCCCATAGCGGCGCTGGCCTCATCATAGTCTATGAACCCTCGCAAAGGCGGAAGCCAAATAGCAAACTCAGCCATGTTGTGTGACCTGCCTCCCGAATTGACCAGATCAATTGCGTCGGCCCTGGCGACTGCTGACAAGCTCTCACTAAGCTTGACTTGCAAACACCTCCTTACAATAGCAAGGCCGCTCATCTACCAGAACGTTCGTCTCACATGGCAAGACAAACAAAAGCCACCGCTAGCAAAGCTTTTGCGAAGTGTTCTGAGTCGCCCAATCCTGGGACAGCTCATTCAACAACTTCACTTCGTTAGCAACGGCTGGGCTGGTGCCATGCCATATCTAGACAATAGGCCGCCACCGTCTTTACCTGCTTCAGATCTACTGGTCCAGAAGGCAGCGCCGATCCTGAAGTCATCTCTGGCCACAAATGTCGATGCATGGTTGTTGGACTTGCAATCCGGCGTCGTAGACGCAATGGTAGCCTTACTGGTACTTATGTCACCGGAGCTGACGCACTTGCACTTCGGGCCAAAGTTCACCATCGAGAATGACCGCCTAGGCACCGTTTTGAGATCGTCATTATGTGACTCCAGAGGCACATGCGTGTCACCAAAGTTCGCCAACCTCCGTCATGTCACAGTGGAAGAGAAGACCTATGAGCATATCTATCACGACCACGATAATTCGCCGAATCTTCTGCCGTTCTTCTATCTGCCGAACATTCAGTCACTTACGCTATCAATGGGCAACCCGATCACGTTCAAATGGCCAGCTGAAGCCCCTCCTGCCCCTCCTGCCCCTCCTGCCCTCAACTACCTGAAACTGCACGGAGTTCGAGAGACAAGAATCAAACTGTTGCTTTCAGTTCTTAGTGGGCTTGAGACACTGATTTGGCACTGGAACTACCTATCAGATCTCGAATCGGAAGTCGTCAGTCCAGATTTCGTGGACCTTGATCTTATGGCCGATGCATTACTGCCAGTCTGCGAAACGCTGAAAGAATTGGTCATTGAGACTAAAGTGGATCAAAGCATCGGTGAGATTGAGACGCCGCCAGTGTATTTGCGAGGATGTTTGACCGGGCTGCCTCAATTCACGAATATTCGGAGTCTGAGTATACCGTGGGTTTTTGCGGCGGGGTATGGCCCATCGCCGGACAGGAAGTTTCTCCCACTCCCGCCTCGTCTCGAGGAACTTGGCTTTACCCGAGGCCTGAAGCATTATGAGTTATTCGATTGGGAGGATGAAAACATAATTGAAGCCATTGAATTGTGGCTTAGTAGCGCCGAAAGACCACCAGACAGTGTCAAGACTGTGGACTTGCCAGTTCCCATATGGGCATCGGTTGTGGAGGAAGAACAGCAAGAAATTGTCGCGGGTCATCTACAAAAGCTGCAAGATATAACCGTGAAAACTGGGTTGAGAATGACATGTACATATTCTGATGCTCAGGGACGACAATTTCGCAAGCAGAGTCTTGTACAATAAAAGTGCTTTTGCGTTTGACTATGATGTCGCACCAACCATGAGAGTATTGTCAGAATATCTAAAGTTTCTAGGGAAAAGACTAGGCCAAATACAATCATTGGTACCCTTTGGCCTACCGTCGTGCTTCACATGCCATCTTCTGCAGCGGTGGGTTCTTAAGACCGCCCGCGATCGTCGTCAAATCGTAGCTTTTCCCCCGGAGTAGCAGCGTCATCATCTAAATGACCGACTATGAGCTTGCCATTAGGATCAGGAACTCCATTTTCATCATAAGGGCTCATGAAGAAGTTACATCCTTGTTTGCTCGAAGCGACGCGGCCCAACAAGAGACCCATAATCGGAAGTAGCAACAAACTTGCAGATCACTTGCAGAAACAACTGCTAGGACCTCCAACTTTGGAAAAGAGCAAACAGATTTATGCAAGAAAAGGCGCTTATATCCACAATCTGGGCCTTGTGATAAGATTTCTTACCAACAAAAACCCTGACATCTCCATAAAAGTCAGCGTCCGTGCTACGAAAACTTCCCGACCAACACGACAAGCGTCGCTGGGGACAGCAAAGCGGAACAGCCCAGACACCACTGTAATATTATTCGACTTGACATTATCACTCATACCTAGAGTACCTAGGTAGGTTCGTACTCCTGCACTCTCCATCCCGCCTGGCCCGTCTGTGTCCCAAGTCAGCGCCCACGTGTTGACACCCAGGCTCCCTCAGAGGCATGCGTCCTTGACGGTGCGGCATGCTAATACTCTTGACTTCCTTTGGCACATTTTAGAATTCCCAACCCCGCTACCCAGCCTCGACAAGTCAGCCACGGCAATTCCCAATTCAACGCTGGTCTG
This sequence comes from Periglandula ipomoeae IasaF13, assembly GCA_000222875.2. Classification (NCBI taxonomy): domain Eukaryota; kingdom Fungi; phylum Ascomycota; class Sordariomycetes; order Hypocreales; family Clavicipitaceae; genus Periglandula; species Periglandula ipomoeae. The sequence continues at coordinate 12,870 of AFRD01000191.1, forward strand.
CCCCATCAGCAAATATTGACAGTGATCCAACATCACTGTTGCTGTAGCCCTGTGCCGAAAGCTGCAGCCAGACTGCCGCCTAAACGCAAAAATTATGCTCGCTGGGATCTTGGTTGTTGTTTCATTCGCCATCAATCTAATTGGAACGATGGCAAAGACGCCTCTGGTATCTACAGTTGTCAGGCTTGGCGAAATAGCCTACTACATGCATCCGCTCCCTGAGGTGAGGGAATGACGACGCCTTTCGTTCGATTGCATTTCGCTGATTGCTGACAGATACACAACATGAACTTGCCTGGCCTCGACAAAGAAACGAATACTCAACCATGCACCGTACTCAACATCAAAGATTGGGCTACGACTCTGGCGGAGACGGTTCAAGCCGAGCTTCACAGATTTGGCGCGATTGATGACGTCTGGTCGAAGGATTTCTCCGAATGCATAGTCATACAAGTGCCAGAGATTATCCGTGCTATTTCTCACGATGAAGAGGATTCAGTCCGCCGACTCGGAATCAAGTACCTGCACCTAACCCAGCTCAGTTCAAGCGAGGCGAAACTAGCACCAGGTCCTTATTTCATTCATCACGGGCATCTCTACCAAGCTTATCGCCTATACGCGGACTTTGCAGGTGCATTCATGGTTTCGACAATCCCCGATGGTGGTGATGGGTAAGTAATGCAACCAAAGCCGAGCATTAGCGCTGTAAATGAGTAAAAATAGCACTCTAAGAATTTGTTCAAAAGGTTCCGGCCGCTTGACGCCGCAGCATACGGTGATCGGTATCCCTCGTCCCTCACCGTCGCGGTTCCCTCGCGCTTATATTACAACAAAACAGAGAACAAGCCTTATTCAGGCTTACGCTTGGCAATCAAGGACATTATCGACCTCAAGGGCCTGAAGACAGGAGCTGCCTCCCGCGCGTACACCCAGCTATATCCTGTTAAAAACGAAACTACTGAGATAATTCAACGGCTCGTTGATCTGGGCTTTGTGATCGTGGGAAAGCTAAAGAGCACGCAGTTTGCAGACTCAGAATGGCCGACCTGCGATTATGTCGATTACCACGGGCCGTTCAACCCTCGTGGAGATGGATACCTGACACCCAGCGGCAGCAGCTCTGGCAGTGCGTCTGCGATTGCTACTTACCCATGGCTGGATTTCTCCCTCGGAATTGACAGTGAGCTATTTCTTGCAGAGGTGTGGTTGCCTATGCTTCTCTGGAACTAATTTGACATGGGTTTCTGCCCTTACCACAGCTCTAGGGAGTATCAGATCACCAGCAGCTGCTCAAGCTATCTTCTCGATGCGTCCCACTCTCGGAAGCACTAGCACGAAGGGTCTCGTCCCATACAGCTCGTAAGACGTTCTGAATCTAACCCTTTCCCTATCTACATATTCTAATTTACCGCCGTACTTCAGGAAATGGGACACTGTTGGCGGCTTTGCTCGTACAGCATCAGATTACAAAGTGCTCGCTCAAGCGCTCTATGGATCTGCAGAAACCAACGGCAAGGCTTTCAAGGCATGGGTCCCAACCTCGCTAGAGTTTTTCTAAATTACTAACTTTGCTTCTCTTTTTAAATTAGAAACCGACCAAGCTAATTTACTTAACGGATTTCTGGACAGTCAAAGATAGAGCAATTCAGGAAGTCTTTGAAAGCTTTATCACACACGTGGAGGGTTTCTTAGGCGTGAAACGCACAAGATTTGATCTTGCCGATACGTGGGAGAAGCATCATCCTAACGGAACAGATGCATCTCTGAGCAATTATCTATACCACGCTTTTGCTTGGTCTGCAAACAGAGACCAATGGCTCGGTCTCCTAAAACCATTCATTGAAGAATATACAGACAAGATTGGCAAGCCTCCTGTCCTCAATCCACAGGTCCGATTCAAGGTGTAAGTAAACATTTAAACCATGGCGGTCCCCTTCCTGTGAGAATGCACATCTACTGACGCAGTACACAGAGATTACACGCCAACCGTGACAGCGGACCAACAAGCAGAAGGCGATAAGCGGATCCAAGTGTATCGCGACTGGTTCTACGAGCACGTCATGCCGACTGCCGACAATGGCTACTCGAGCAGTGTCATTGTTTTGCCTTGGACTACAGGGGAGCCGGACTATCGGGACACGTATAAGAGCGGGCCACAGCAGTTTACGGGCGAGGGATTCTTCTTCTACAACGTTGGACCGTATGGTAATTGCCCGGAGCTCATAGTCCCAGGTACGTTGAAGGTTTCCGTGTAACCACAGGTGATAGGATCTAACACCAGTCCTAACACAGTTGGAAGTACGCCGTACACTTCAAAATATACAGGAAACATAGAACAGCTTCCAGCGGCACTGGGCTTCATAGGCGCCGAGGGTAGTGATATGATGCTAGCTGATTTTGTTAGCAAGCTGTTTGAGAGAATGGAGACTGTAGCCACGGTTTGCATCGAACAGACTCAAGATGAACTTTAGAGAGGGAGCAGAGTAGAATATGAAGGTAATGAAGAACCTCTAAATAACTTTAAAACAAAAGAAAAATGTCTTTGATGGGTGCGTGTTATTAACTCGAGCTTGAGGCGTATAAAACTAAAGTACCCGGTTGTAGTGGTAGGAAGAATCTAAGGGGGGGAAAAAAAAAAAAAAAAAGAAGAGCGCGCTTGGCTTCAGCTCTACTAGGGCACTCACCTGCCCCCTGAGATTGAGACAGTGGACCGCTAAAGTTGTGCCCCTTCGACGTCTCAGCATGCGTCCATCGACACCGCCATTGTGATAACAAGGACGTACAAGCAAGCCTCGTCACACCAGCCTTTATCGACACGCCCATTGCAGACAAAAAGGAAGACCTCATGCAAGACCACCGTTTTCCTACACACCAACTCGACACCTAACTACAACAGAACACAGTGCTCAATTCCAGATTTTCAGAAGATTGAACAAAAAGAGAAAAAATGGCAAAAAACTTACAACAGCCGGTGTTCGCTGGTCATCAGCGACCCAACTACTAATCTGCCGGTTGGTAGTTTATCTATGGGAGAGCGGACGGGATCCCGAGCTTTCTACCACTATGGTTGTATGTGACAGCTAGAGATTGTAATTCGCATTATGTACTCATGTACTTGGTTACAACGAGAGGATCTGATTGGCTCGAGACCCACATTTTGACTGCGAGAGCCACGACTGGATGGCACGTCTTTTGTGAGCTCGCCTCCTTGGCGGGACAGAGACTGATTGCCTTGTTTCGGTCCCTCCTCCTTTTTGGACTCCTTGGTTTTCCCTCGGCAAGGTTTTGTGCCCAGTTCCACTGGTGGCTATGCAGGTCACGATCATCTTCATGGTGTTTAGCCTTTCAGTCTTGGAAAGTCCCCATCGGCAGCGATTCTTGTCGGTTTATCGCCTACTTGAACGACAACACAGAACAATATCGGCGCGGGCAATTATCAAGTAAGGGGGAGATTTTGCCCTGAATCAACCATGGAAGAAGACATAGAGGCGATAACGAGCATCAAGCTGTTCGTCCAACTTCCAACGGCATAATGGCCGACCCCATTCTTAGCACGCAAAACGCCAGCGAGTTGTAGCTGGGACCCGGCTTTGCAGTACGAGAAAAATTGGTCGTCACCATTGCCCAAGTCTCTTAAGAACCGCACTAGTAAAACCAGCCACAATGAACGAAATTCTTATGCAGTCAGATCACCTCGTCTAGTAGTTTGTACGACCGTGGTCCACCTACGCTTTGAGCTGACGCTACTTTGCCTGGCGTATCTGCTCTATGTTATTCCTTGCAATCAAGCTCACAATCTTTACCAGGAAACTAGATGCACTTTAGATTAACTCAATTAACGACACACAGGCCCGACGTAAGCGGTGGCGTGATCGGCCCGCGCCGAAGCCTCCTTCTCAGTACTGGGCGAAAGGATGTCTCAAAGTTGAACTCTAGGACCAGGCAGAAGCTTGGGTTCGCCTCACTGCAGTGGCTGACTCGAGGGGCTGAGATTGCATGCATGTAGACTCTCACTTTTTTGAGATCATGATTGGACCACTCAGTCTGACTGCATCAAAATGCAACACTATGTACGGCCGTCCCCTCTCCACCAAGGACGAAGACGAAGCATATATTTGATTCCTGGTGAATTTATGGACATGCCGAACATGAAGCCAAGGCATGTGCGAATGACTGTTCATCGTATGGGTCTCCTCCACGCCACAACGACACTTTTCGATGGAGCATGCAATAGGGCAATGCCGTGAAAGAGACTAACAATATGACGACATTAGACGCAAACCAGTTCCTCGCCCTTCTGACGGCCGCCCATCGATCACCGCTGGGCAGCGACCGGCTGTTACCGATCGTCCATCGACCACCCCCTACGATCAAGTGCCGGATTCTGAAGAAGAAGAACCGGGACATCGGCTTTCAAGATCTGTAAATTATCTGGAAGTCACGGCCGATTTCCTTTTCATCTTGATGCCATTGTCTTTCATCGCTCTTTGTTGGTGTGTGTATAGCTTGAATGGACAACATGTCTCCGAATTTGGTGCTCGCGTTCAGGCGTGGGCTCTATTATCGCCAACCGTCTTCCCCATGGTGTTTGCGGCAATACCAGGACAGTCGTTGAAATCCGTCGCCAGATACACCTTGGAACGGGGCGTGTCTTTGGGCACGCTCGAGCAACTCATCGGCTGCCAGACTGTGTTCACAGCGATCACGCTGCAAGTTATCTTTCGGAGATGCAGTGCTCTGGGCGTCGTTCTCGTCCTCGCATGGCTGACTAGTCCGCTCGGTGGGCAGGCCAGCCTGCGCTTGTTATTAATGGATACCCGAACGGTGGAAAGCAACACAACTCTAGCCGTGATGAATATGACGGAATCACCCAATGTTTTCGCGAGTTATACCCTTGATTGGGAGCGCATAATGTGTGTGAGCATCAATGCAATATATACCGCTTGTTTACTCTCACCCCTAGTCATCAAGGGGAAACCGCAGGATGCGTGGGGAAATGTCAAAATACCACGTTTCGAGAGCTACAACCAAAGCCTGGACGACCGAGGATTTGCTACTGTCGCGCAGCAAGATGTCGATTGGGTGTCGCTGATTGGCATGCCCGTCGCGGGGTTGAAACAGGATCTCACATCGAAATTCAGTATGCCAGTCTGGTACCACGATTTTGAGTGTCGGAATATGCGAAAAATCCGGGCGAAGAAGAACTGGCCACAAGAAGCCCTGGGAAGCAAGGCAGACAATTTTCAGCACAACTCTTCTAACATCTGGCGGATTCCGGAAGGGTTACTTCTTGAACCAGGGATTGAAGGATCCTGGAGAGTCACTGGGGACGATGGTGCTTTGACTTGGCTGTCCAAGGTCGGTAAAGGGCCTCGTAAGAGCCAGGGCTCAGAGTTCTAATATGATGCCATTTGCGTCGCGGACTGTACGTACAAGGAGGCATACGCCGAACTGCAAGTGCAATGCCAGGGGCGAGACTGTGTAGCTACCAAAATCAGGAAGGCTGAAGTCCAGAAGCGGCCTGAGATTCGAGCAAAGTATGGCCCGGCTGCATAACCATGATCCAAAGATCCGATACTGCAAATGCTGAATACATGTCTTCGGGCACAGAACGCTATATTCACGGAGAATTGGCCTCTCCCTTTCGAGCCCCTACGTCAGGCAGCATAAATTTTGTCGACGTGACGGACATATCAATCGAAACGTTCTCTCGAAGAATGGGAAGACTCCTAAACACTTATTACTTGGCAACCTTGAGTCCTGGAATCTTGACTGGTATCGACACAAGCGTTACGGAACTGCTCAAGCCTGCGGATCAGAGCGAGATCTTGACTAGTGTGTATGGGCTGGATATTATGCCCGTTACTGCAAGCACGTCGCATCCAGTTGACATATACCGCTGTAATATGACCTTTTTTGCCCTCAGTTTCATCATATCAGCCATGCTGTTATTCATCGGGGTCGTGGGCCTGGTCGCCAAGTATTCCTGTAAAGGCCCGGACGTGCTTGGATATATCATGACGATAGTGCGACACAACCCGCATACGCCGTTCACTCCACGAAACGCAACGCTCGACACCTCGGCACTGGCAAGAGAAAGTAGGGACATGTTTCTGAGACTGGAGAATGTGAACGAGAAAGAAGGGTCATCAGCTCAATGCAGAAGACCAGTATCCGAGAGGAGAGGGTGCAAAATCCAGAGCACAGATATATTTAAATGATTTATGTTGTTCAATTGTCGGCCGGAGTAGAAGCATGCAAGCCAAGCTAATTCGTGGATGGTGGGCATGAGATTGGCCGTTCGGGTATCTGACCCGTTCCCATCGTCGATGCTATGACAAGCAAGGCATTGGTGTGGGATCGACGTAATCGGCTTGGCCTTCCAATGCCCGGGTATGATGATGACTGTGCAAAAAAGGCGGATTCGGTTCTGCTTTGTTGTTTACTTGTTTGCATTTTTGCCAAAGCGATGCGAGGGACAAGAATGGTGAAGCGTTCGGTCTCAGCATGCTGCAGCTGCTCAATAGCCATCCATAGTTCCAGCTGTCGTCACCCGTGGGGCCACGCACCGGGCGTCTAAGACGAGCCGTCCGTCAACAAAGTCTCCGAAGTCTATTTCGACTGCGGAGCATTTCAGCGAAATGCATAGTCGGAGATGTGGCAGCAGGGGACCAAAACCAGCTTGAGCCTCAGGTGGCACCAGCTGTGCACCAGAAGCCACGCCAGATCAGGACGTTGGAGGCCCGCGCATGGCTGCAAAGACGTCATCGCCCACGACATGGACTCGTCACACTACCCTACATAAAACAACGACCTGCCCAGTTTGCCAGCCAACTCCTTCTGAGAAAGTTAATTGCAACTCTTACTATTAACGTTCAGAATATATATACCCCTGCTGTCCCCTATCCAGAGATCGCCCCTGCATATCTGATCCCAACGCTACTCAACCCGACTCTTGTAAACCACGACACTTACTACCCTTCGCCACATACGCACTCTATTCGCAACCATGCCTCTCGTTGTCCCCGGCGTCACCACAAACTTGTCCAACAAGACAGAGGAATGGCAAAACAAGCTTGTTGGCAAGAAGCTGTCCGATACTGAGCGTAACGAAATTGTAAGTTTTGTTCTTTACTTGGTACGTACCAACTGCACATGATCGCGTGCTCACACTTGATGCAGATGTTTTGCAAGAAAGAGCTCCCCGAGGAGCACCGAATTATTTCCCCCGGCCAGATGGTCACCCGAGACTTCAATGAGAATCGCCTCAACGTCCATCTGAAAGAGGATGGCACCGTGTCCCATGTTCAGCACGGTTGAGACGATATTTGATATGTGGCCGGTCTGGAGGCTGCGAGACATACGCTGGATGCACTTCATGAACTTGTACTAGCTTACGAATGATTATAATTGAATAAGATTTCCGATGGTTAATTGTTGAATTTATTTACATCGTGTCTTCCCAGATTGAGCATTGCAGCTACTTTCCCAAGCCTGGCACGCCGTCCTTGATTTTACCCCGCCATGAAGACAGGCACTGCGGGGCACTCCCGTCCAACTTTTCCCCTTCGACTTGCGAACATTTCCCAAGCTCAAAACTCATCGTCCATTGCTATCGTGGTCGATACCAACACGTCAAGATGTTTAAAAAGGAGTAAGTTCCTGTTTCCACTAGAACAAGCCCATATCCGATGTAGATCTAGGTTCATACTTGCTGCCAGCATAACCCCCGCGCCTAAGCAGAAGCTCAAGTCTTCGGTCCAGCGATCCCTCCGACAATCGCTCCTGTCGACATATCCCCTCCTGACGCCGCACATCGATGAGATTCTGCCCAAGAAGGCATCCCTAGAAAGCATGAAACTGCCCGACCGAAACACACTCTACGTCCTCGAATCGGAACCCCTCTTCTACCAACAAGATACCTCCGTCATCATCCCCCACCTGAAGCTCGTGCACAGATTCCCCCAGGGCTTTCCCACGATTCGAATCGACCGAGGAGCCATCCGATTCGTCCTCTCAGGAGCGACGCTTATGGCTCCAGGATTGACATCCAAGGGCGGAAGATTACCGATGGAGGGCGCCGCGAAGGTCCTCGAGGAGGGCAAAGAGATGGATCAACGGGCCGATGAAGAGGGGCGCTGGAGCAGAGAGCTTCAGAAGGGTGAGCCGGTGGTCATCGTGGCTGAGGGTAAGCAGGAAGCATGCGCTGTGGGCACCCTCGTTACTGGCACGGAGGAGGTGAAAGCAAAGGGCAAGGGTCCGGTCGTTGAGGATGCGCACTTTTTGGGCGATGGGTTGTGGAATATTGCTACTGATTGAAGAGGAAATGGGCATTTTGGGCTAGAGGCGATTGATACTTAACATACATGACTTATTGTGATACCTGTACTTTACGACCGAATTATGAAAAGAGGATGAGATGGGAAGATGAACGAAAAGATAGATTTCGCATCACATACCTCACATATAAACTATGCTGATCAGAGAACTCTCTGAACGATCAAAAGTGTGAATGTCTGTAAATGCTCGCTATGGTATCATAAAGGAAAAGAAGATGCATATTCCCTACAAAGTATCCTTCAGCGCCTTCGTCTCTTCCCACCGCTGGTGATGCAGCGCCATTGCCGCCCTTCCAACCTCGTTTTTATGCTTGGCAATAAAATCCGCCACACGATCAAGATCAAAAAAGCCATCTTCATCCTCCAAGTTCGCGTCCGGCTCGACCCCGAATCTCGTATCGTCCTCCAAGATGATTTTCTTCAAAGCCTTCACCTGACATCCTCTAAACAGCGTCGCCTTCGTATCCGCATGATCAGGTTGCGGAATAGTCCCCTTGATCAAATCCCGAAATATCAAATCCCGTTGCTGTTCCAACAGCGCCCCCCTTCGACGAGAGTAGTACTCACTGCCGACGTGAAACCACGAAATTGCCTCACTGGTGACTTCTTCCCTGGTGGTGCGCTTCTCCAGAAAACGACCCTGTTGTCGACACTGGGGGATGAACTCGTCTACCCACTTTCTGAACGCGGGGCGTTTATTCATCCGTCTGCGATCATTCGACTTGAGCTTTTTGCGGTCCCCCGTGAGAGCTGTCTCGTCTTCGGAGACGTGTGCTTGCGAATCGATTGGGTAGACCCAGAACATGGGGCATTGCGTGACGTACTCGAACATGTCTTGGTGTGAGGCGAATGGTTTATCCCAGGCGTTGGCGATGGGGAGGCGGAGGAAGCGGAGGACTTCCGAGGGCTCGGAGGTCAGGAAGATTTTGGCTTTGGTCTTGTTGAACTTTTCGACTTCGGGGATGTGTAACCATAGGGCTCTTTCGTCAATGGTTAGGCCGAAGGGACGGATGGTTGAGCCGATGACGTTCCATATGTCGCCGTGGGCGTGTTTGAGGAGCATCCATTCGAGGTTTTCTAGGGTCGGACAGACTCGCACGTCCACTTGTATGTGCTTTGGTTGCTCCTCGTAATCGGGATCTAGCTCTTTCGGCCATGGGATGGCTAAGTTGGAGGCGCAATCTGTTCCTTGCAAGATGGCATCGGTTGCGCCGAGTATATGGGCCACCATCTGTAGCTGTGTTTTGATGCTGTTGCCCTCAAATTTTGGCCATGCTACGAGGATGTCAATGTCTCCGAAATCAGTCTTGGCTGGTCCTTCTATAGGCGAGGCGACACAGAGGTAGTGCTCTCTGAGGATGGCGTGGCAGCGTGTTTTGACGTGCTCGTATACGTCCTTGGGCATTCGTGGTGTGTAGAGCGGTTGGCCGCGGGAGGCAAACGCCGAGCCTCCCATTGCGATCGCTGCGGTTGCGAGATGGGCAGCGGCCGATTAGTATGTAAAAGAAGTAAAAAGTTGGTTGAGTTTGTCTATTTCAGATGGGCACTGGTGAAAAGTGGCAGCGCTGTGAGTCTCTTTCTTTGAGCGATTGTGTTGAAGCGATGAGCGAGTAATTCGTGTCTGGTACACGAGAAAACCAAAGGTCAATTACTGAGTGACGGGAGGCGATGGCGTCGTGAGGATCGGACAAGCTGACCGTGATTTCGTATTCTAACGAAGAACGTATTGATTTTTGAAGCGCGGCAAATAGAAGAGACCGCCAAGTTATTCGCTGTCACGCTTCTAATATACGTTCATGGGAAGGTGAAAGTGGGTGACGCTTTGAGTCATCCGGGGCTGCAACTGATTCACTAACCCGCGATCGGTGCCCATACCTTCGCCTTACAAGGCAGATTTTCCACACAGGTTTCATTCGAGAGACATAGGTGGCATTCTGCAAATCCTGCAGTAGAAATGAGTTTTCTACCCTTCTAATCTATATGTTCTTGTTCATTTGCTCTTCATTTTTGCATTGTCCCGTCCGACCTATGCAACGGCAGTCCTGCCCTTCCGAGTATAGTACTCGCCAACCCACTTCCTCATTGTCGCCAAAATGTCATCCACAATCTTTCGAACCTCGGGATTCGCATCCGCATTCTTCATGATCAAGTCATTGCAATGAGCAGCTTTGGGGATCACCCACACTGGCGCTTCTGGCGTTGACTGCAATGGCCCTCCCGGTCGCGCATCAGCAGACACAGTCGCTGGTCTCCATGGATCATATTCGCCATTCACCCACATGAGTCGCGTCGTGTTGCCGACGTTCCAGCCGCCAGTCTTTTTGTTTACCTTCTCGGCGGTTAGACCTGCATCTATGCCATAAGTGTGGTTTCCCTCGCGAGGGAAGTAGTTGCGGCATTGCATGTGCATGTACTTGACGTCTAGGTATTTGGAAACCAGACCGGTGGTGTCGTCTGGACTGGATACTTGCCACCATTCAAAACTAGAAGCAGAATGATTGTTAGTGGCAGTTCGTAATTGTCTTTGTGTATCATGATTTGGTCCTTACGGTTCGTTGCAGAGAAACCACATCCACTGCCGATTCACCGTGTTGTTGACGGAGGGGTTGTGGTAGAATGGGTTCTGCTTGTTGTTCATGTCGTAGCATGCGACTGTGTTGTTGTCCTTCCAGTAGCCGTATTGAGCGCATGCTATTAACGGTGTTTTTAGCATTTCTATACTGGATTCTTTCACGAAAAAGATGACAACTTACATCCAGGAATCATGGCCTCTCTAGACCATCGGGCAAAGCCATTCAAAGCCTTGCAGGTACCGACTCCTTCGGGCCCAGGCAGAGTGCGATTCTTCGTCTCAGGAAAGACGTTCTTCAAATAAGGGTTAATATGTTTAACACCTCACAGTATCGCTTAGTAGCCTGGCTCACCTCTAAGTAATCGCAGAATCGATACAACGGATTCGGCCGCTTCGATTTGTAGAACATTGTTCCCTGCCATCCCTGAATACCGCCGATAAGGGCCTGGCCAAAGTCATCGTTATGGGTAAGAGACTCTAGACCAAATTTCTTCTTTAAAGCATTTTGAGCATCCGCGGTGCCATTGGTGAGGACTCTGTCGATGTGCTTGATTGCCTTTTGCATATCCCTGGTGCAGTTCTTGGGCATGGCAAGTTCGATGGGTTGATTGTACTGCCAGAAGTCAGAGATGGCTTCCACAACGGCGCTAGAACAATGGTACGCCCAGAATGTGCCGGAAGCGAGGCGATAAAGCCAGGCAGTCAATGCGCCAGAGTAACTGCACCCGGTGAGAACCCAGGGTGCTTTGTCTGGCGTAGAGGTGCTATTGACGTCGAATGGGAACCTGACGTTCTTGGCGAAGTAGATCAGGTCCTGGATCGAGTTGTAAAGGTCCAGGTACTGCAGATTGGTCGTCGACAGATTATTGAACGGAGAGCTTTCGCCCCAGTATCGGTGCTCGATTGTGATGACTGCGGCTCTGTTGGTTTTGCCAAATATACCAGAGAGAGTGGCATTGGTGGTGTAGTAGTCTCCGCCGGCATCTTCGCCTGGAGCATTCAGGATGATAGGCGAGCCTGGTCCGACGTAGTACTGGGCGTTATACCAGTATCTTTGTGAAAATGTTCCGAGACTAGGGTTCTTGTGATCGATCAGTTGTTGGAAGGTCCCTTGATAGGAAGGCCTGTCAGTTCTTTTGGCCAAGGCAACTCCTTCGTCTGGGGGTGGTGGTCGTCCTAATTGATGGACACGGTCTATACGCGCCGACACTTGTCCTAGTAGCAGGACAGCTACAGCTCCAATGTGTGTAAGGAATCGCATATTGTATATGACACAGGCCGAATTAGTTGGATGCAATAGCACACAAAAAAAGATTCGGTGTAATTGATCGGAGTCTGGTCTCTATCTATATATCCAGGAGCACTCTGTTCCTAGGCTAGCCAACGTATCGGAAACCATGCTGTGAGGCGAGTTTCCAATGCACAACCCAGATTCAGCCCGAATTCGGTTCTCATTATGAGGATCTTTTATACTAAGAACCAATTACATGATATCTACAGATTGTCCCCACAACAGCAACCACGTAGAAAAGGCAGGACATGACATTGGAGTAGCACCCGGACAGGGGTTGCGGACCATTGCAGCAGACTGCAGATATAACAACCATGGACAAACGTTCTCTGCGGACCCCTTTCAAATGTAACAACGCAAAGAAACGACTCGGTGTGAGCGGTTATTCAAGCATTTGCCCATGGGGCACATGCGTCGGCGCGAAGCCGGAGTGGATTCCGTGACGCCATCCGAAGTTGCCAGCTTCCTGATCGGGGAAGTCGATCCATTTGCTGCAACAGCACTTTTGAACTTTGCGGTCCGAATGGAGTCGTGTCCGGCTACATAAGGGCAGTGCAGAATACGCGTTGGTCGTCTTTGTGGAGTTTTTGTTCTAGAAAGTGGGAACAAATATGGTAGGGCAAACTTCTGCATCAATCGCAAACAAGTCTTGCCGCCACTGGTGCGGTAATATGTAGTCCAACATTGCGTTGTGAAGTTATAGCAAAGAAATAGTGTTAACAAACAAAAGGAACAATAATTTGGGTCAATTAAACAAATTGCGTCGTGAATGCGGCCTTCATTCGGTATGCCTTGCTCAAGCCAGGTTCCCATCGAAAAGCACGCCTCGCCTATACGAAGACCATACTAACACAGCCTCAAGTCGCCGAACAGGGTGATGTGCCTGATGAAACAAGGGCCTTTGCCATGAGCGCAACTCTCATATCACGAGGTGTAGTCCCGGTGAATTGCATCCAAATATTCCTTTTTTGGGGGAGATCTGCAACATCGATCAATTTGATCCCGCATTCAACCGAGCGTTGATGTTCCAGGCAGAGTTGCATGTCTTCGCTACACTGAAGCTGAACAGCTGTTCCATTTCACATTGTTGACCCCATTTGATGTCCAGAGGCACTAATTGTATCGACTGCGAGATGGACAATTTGACCGTAGCAAATGAATAAAGAGAAGATGACGCATATATTTGTACCTGATCACACCTCCTTTGATAAGACTCTCAGTCATTCCAGGTTGGTATCCTTGCAACAGACAAAACAATCGCCCTATATTGCTGTATGAGTCACTGTAAGTATAATAATCTTTGGGAACTACGTACCTTTTTTACAATATGCTGCAACTCGGATTGCGGATTAGCATACTAAACTTGGAAATAACCAAAAGACAGCAGCGAAGCAGAATTGAACGTACCCAACCAAGTGGACAGGGTGGTGGGTTGGGAAAGCAAGCCGTTGTGCATTCTCGCGGATGCGTCGCTGCTGACGCGATGGCAATCGGGAAGTATACATTAAGAAGAGGTATTTCATGATGACTGGTCAGCACTGCAATATTCAGCAATACTTTTTGGAAATTGAAACGACTTGAGGAACTCAGGTGTGACTGACCATGACGATCGCTTGCCATGGGGGGATGGGTAGTATAAATACTAGTCCCTAGAGTTCGTCAAACGTCAAGAATCTGCATCACTAGAAACACAAAACTTACGACCTCGGCTGACGTTGATTCACATCCGCTATTGGAGACATTAGGATTGTGATGTGGTTCCCGTCAAAGTAAGACACGAGCCAGCAGTATGTCGTGTTCAAGCAGCTTCGATAAAAGCTGATCCACGATTGACCTTCTCATTGGGCAGCATTCTCAGCCCCATTCCTGTGTGTATCACAGCCATCAAACAAAGTGTATGTCGTTGTCTAACAGGTTGTTCAGGCAAGGCGGCAAGGGCCGCATCCGTTCCGCATCATCAGAGCTCGGAATGGAAAGGAAAGTATGAAAATGCATGCCGAAACCGTTCTTCACATAGTACTCAAGTATGCCGTCGTTGTAATTTGCAGTTTCTATGTTTTCATGACCTTCGCTGTTAATGCACTCTATTTATTTACAACCCAATCTCCGAGTACGCATTCAAAGCCAACTGTCCTCCAAGGTGAGCATACAATACATTCCCAGACCCAATCTCTCCAGACTTTATCAATCCCATCATACCAGCCAAGCTCTTCCCTTCATACACAGGATCCGTAATGAAAGCCTCCGTCCGCGCGCCAAACTTCATCGCCTCGATAGTCGTCTCATCGGGGATACCATAAATCTTGGCATTGTAATCATTATTCATAATCACATCCTTCTCGGTAATGTCATCCTCCGCAAGTCCAATTTTGACACCCGTGAACTTCGCAATGCGAAGCACTTGGTCGAACGTGTCCTTAGGCTTGCCGGAAGCATCGATGCCAATGATTTTGCGCGCCGGAGAGCCGTGTTTCTGGGCAAGCTTGAAGCCTGCGATCATGCCAGCGAATGTGGAGCCCGTTACGGCGCAGACGATGATTGTGTCGAAGAAGACGCCTAGTTCCTTCTCTTGAGCTTCGACTTCAAATGCCCATCGGGCGAACCCGAGGCCTCCGAGGGGATGGTCTGATGCGCCTGCTGGGATGTAGTACGGCTTTCCACCTTTGGACTCAATATCAGAGGTCAGACGGGCTAAGGTGGTCTTGTGTTCGATTCCAAACGTCGAAGGATCAAGTCGCACATCTGCGCCCATGAGACGTGACAGCTGAATGCTGCCCACTTTCTCGTAGCCTGCATCTTGCCAATCCACCCAGTGCTCTTGAACCGCAGCTGCTTGCAAGCCTAGCTTGGCTGCTACGGCAGAGACTTGGCGGGTGTGGTTGGACTGCACTCCTCCGATGGAGACGAGAGTATCGCATCCTTTGGCTAATGCCTCGGAGGCGAGGTATCTGTGTGAGGTTGCGTCAGCCTTGTTCACAAAGTAACTGCATAACCGGGCACATACTCTAACTTGCGAGTTTTGTTTCCGCCATAGGCCAAACCAGAGTTGCAATTTTCTCTTTTAGCATAGATATTGACCTTGCCTCCCAGCTCGCGTGACATTCGCGGCAAATGCTGAATGGGCGAGGGTCCAAAGAGAAAAGACTCTCTGGGAATGCTGGCGAAGGGTTCGGGTAACTTGAGGTTGGCCATGATGCACTTCCTATGAATACAACTCTACAATTACTAAATTTGGGAGATAAAAGAGACGATCAACTAATTGCCGATGTCAATTACGGCAGCCGGCTTTTATGAGATACGTACGTTCGTCGCGGTGGAGTTGCCATCAACGGCCCAAGTCCGCCGGTGGTGGAGCCAATTGTGTCCCGAAGGCGCATGAAGTGGGAGCATTGGAAACATGAATTGGATGCGGGAAAATGGGGTTGAGACAAAGGTTTGCTGTGCTGGCGGCAATTCACAATCCCATTGTCTGGATAAATAAGCGGCGACTATATCGTAGTTACAGCCTTATCTTCTAGTACACGCCCGGCAGAATCTTCCACTTAACCTGCCTCTTGTATTCGTCCCAACCAGCACCATATTTTTCCGCGCAAGCAGCATCGTCTCGTCCCTCGCGATGAATGAGTAGAACAGCAAAGTACGCAGCATAGCACTACGTGTACAACATTCCCCAACCCCTCGCCGGTCCTTGTAGCACCTCGCGACCATCTAGCATGGTGAAGGTACCCGCGTTAGCCGCAAGGCTGCCCGCGGGCAAAATCATGTATCCAGCAATACCCGTGGGTAAACTGAAAGGCAGAGCCTGAAGCCAGTCGCCAAAATAATTGATATAGCGAGCCACTCCCCACCAACCGGATGTAAGCAGCCTGGTACCGCGCTTCGTCTGAATGTACGACATGTTCGCAACCCTCGGATCATCGGGCGACTCGCGGAACAACGCTTTCTGGTTGTTGGAAGCACTGAAGATGTACAGACCAATGGCAAATGTGATGGCAACGCCGCAGACCTCAAGACCACTCAGCTGAGTCGGGTATACAGAGAGATAGCGGCACTGGGTGGAATACAGGAAAGGCACCCAGGCAATATCTCCGAACGTGAGCATGAAACCCAATCCATCCGTTTTGATATCCATCATACCAAGAAGACCAACTTCAGCGTATTGCCCCTCGAGGACGTAGTATATTTGCACTGCCGTGATGAACACAATGCTGTTAGACAGATATCCGTAGTTGCGGTATTGCTTGGCCACAAAAGCGAGATCGAGCAATGCCCACCCTGTCAAGCCCGGCCGCATCGCAAGCCATGACTTGAGGTCGATCTCGCCGAAGAAAGGTAGCGTCACACGAGGGTTGAGTTCGCGGCCGATGTAGAAATCGTAGACCAAGCTCCCAGTACGACCTCCGATGGCGACCTCTCGCAGGTCTTTATTTCCAGGCTTGATGGTGAAACTCCGGACGTAGATGAAGATGGAAATGGCGAATGAGAAGAGGAGACTGGCGGTCAGGAGTTGGAGGTAGTTCTCGTCGATGAATCGCCAGACGATGAAATCGGCGTCGTATATGCACGTTCCCACAGCACATGGGACCAGTTGAACCAACGATGAAGAGAATGCTACACATGAGTCATTAGTACCCCATTTAGAGGCTTCTAAAAGAATTAATACATACAATTGAAGCGGTATGTCAGAGGTTTGCCAGACTCGCGCAACTTGATGCCGTGCACCTCCGTCGCAGGAAGCACTCGATACAAGAACAAGCTGACAAGGTAATATACCAACAGCCAGCCCGTTCCCTTCCAACTAGCAAACCCGACGATGCCATTTTCCGGCCATGGCATTTGCGACTTTAACATCTGCCATGACAGAGAGCGCAGGTCGAGAAGAATCGGTGCAGGACAGCCGCTCTATTCATTGCAGGTCAAGAATAGAGTGTACAAAAGCACAGGGAGACCGAAAATAATGGCCGTAGCGCCTAGCCTATAAATCGCGAGGTACAATTAGCGTGTGGAAAATTGCACAGGTAATGAGAAACACGTACGGGCCACCGAATTCGTAATGTGGTTTGGAAGCTGCTTGATTCGCCATGACTTGGGAGCTTTTTTTTAGATCCATCCAATTGTACGAGAATGAAATCAGAAATAAAGGCAATCATTTCACAGATCATTGGATGAAGTTTCATACTTAAACTTGCCTTCTACAATGACAGCTCATCTAAGGTGAGACCCACATCGAGATCTCAGCCCACACGGGGATGCTGAGTCCGAGATGTCCCATTGTGGCTTGGCGGCTCGTTGGCAAAATTAGAGTGACCTGGCATCCAGAATCGGCTCATAAACGCTTCTCGGAACTCGGTGCATCCGGGGTCCTCGGGGTCCTTGCTGGATATTCCTGTGTTACTCGGGGCTAAGTGGCTCTTCGGATTACAACACAAGCTGACTGCAACTTCACTCGGACCTGCCTTAGTCGATGATGATTTGTAAAACACGAGTTCTCGCGATGATAGTTTAGAGTAGAAAAAAAAAAAAAAAAAAAAANAAAAAGAATAATCTATCGCGCTATTCTATTTCTAATGTAATGTAATGCACTAAAAAAAAGACTTATGAAGAACCAATAAATATCTGTAAATGATACTCGAACGCCTCATATTTGAAGAGGACAAAGAAAGAGGACAAGCAATTTTTCCTCCCCCGGAATATAAACAACAAATCACTCATATCCTCATTCTTGTATTATGCGTCATCTTGTCGGCTCTTAACAATTTGCGACAAGTGTTCGGAAAACAGGCGAGCAATCTCCTCCAAACCACTTGCATCGCGCAACGTTGGGTCGCATCCAATGCCAATGGCCAGGTTGGAGGTTTCTGGACTCGGCCCAATATCGGCGAACAGTGTCTTTTCCGGAAGGAATGATGTACCAAGCCCATCGACCGAACTGTCCTGGTTCAAGGGTTTGAGGGATGCATAGTCTGATGGCACGCCGAGGGGCCACGGCTGCAGCAGCGTATCGTTCGATACCTGCGACTTGAGCAGGATCTCATCGTTCCAGAGGATGTTTAGGTGGGCGTTGAACAGGGATAACGTGCCTTGAGCTGCTGTCCACTGAATGACGTCCCGCAGACGACTCTGTTCATAGTCTGACCGAGTATTTGCATCATCTTGGAAGTTTTGAAGCAGGGTTGCAAGACCTCCCTTTGTGGATGGCGACGTAATCAAGTCGCTCGGAATGGCCAGAGGCAGCATGTTGAGAGTTGGACTGGCTAGATTTTCGATGCCATCGAGCTCCGCTGAGCGACCTGCCGTGTAATATCCGAACACGGGCGAGCTAGAATGTGTGATCTCCGATAGCATTCTGCCGAAAGCGACCTGAATGAGGCACTGCAAAGTAACACCGAACGATCGCGCTGCCGATTTCAGGGCAGTGATGGGAACATTGGTACAGTCGTAGGTGACAAAAGTCCTCTTGCGTCTTATCGAGCTGGCGTCATTGTCGGCCTGTGGTGTCACAATGGTTGATTGACAGTGACGTAGTGCCTCAGTCCAATACTTCTCTTCATCCTTGCCCTGAATATTTTCCAAGGTAGCTTGAGCGAAATCAGAGAAGGTTAAAGACGAGGACGTCTTTAGTTCATCGCCGCGATACAAGCTTGACAGCTCGTCGATCAGGATACCCATGCTCCACGCATCATAAAGCGCATGATGCAGTCTCAAAAGTACAGCATCGCCTTGACTACCTCCTTTGATAACACAAAGGCGAGCCGGGGGCTCATACAATGGAGACGGGCTACGGTATAGCTTGCCAATTCTTTCTTTGACATACTCCTCCAGGCTCACACCCTCAACTGCTTGTAAGACTTCGAATGAATTCGTGGTGTGCGTGGCATCTGCCCTTAGAATTGCCTGGACGGCTAATGTCGGCTTCACTTGAGCAAAACATGTTCTCAAAGACTCGTTTCTTCCCACAAGAGTGCTCCATGCCTTCCGTAACCGATCCGTGTCCAATCCATTCTCCGTTTTGAAGACCCATGTCGGCTCGTACAACGTTTTTCCAGAGCCGAGCCACATTGCCAGGTGGTATTCTTGACCCGCCAAAACTGGAAGGACTTCCTGGATGTCTTCCTCTCTCCTCCCAATCTTAGAAATCGCCTCCCTTCTGATCTCTTGATCAACCATCTGTGTTTTGCCGTTGGACGTTTCTGCAATGGGCTTCGCCGTTTGCCCCGATTTAGCGAAGGCAACCTCACAAAGCTTGCCGATCTTGGCGTTGCGCATAATGTCCATCGTCTTTAGAGGAATTCGGGCTTTTCTGCAGGCGCCTGCCACCCGAATTGCCACAATTGAGTCAACTCCGATGGAGAATATGCTGGTCTGAGGATCTATGCTTGAGACAGGGGTATCAGTCACGTCGGACAAGACCTGGCTGAGAGGAGCGAAGAATTGATCGAGAGCATCTGAGTTAAAATCCGCAGCTTTGGCCGCTCCATTTGTTTCGGTATCCGTAGGTGCTGGCACATCGCACAGTGTTCCAGGAGATCTAAGAGCTAGCTCATCCGGATGCTTCTGAATGTTCTCGAAGCTCTCCCTCAGCAATTCCATTAGGTTGTTCGTAAGGTCATCAGAAAACTTCGAGTAAACTTGCAATTTAAGAACACCACCACTCTTCTGGTGTGCCTCAACGACAAGGTAATATTGAGACGGAGGAAGTGTCTCTTTGGCGCCTTCTGGCTCAAACGGCTCCCAGAAAGCTTCCTCGCTGGAGTCTTCACCCTTTCTGAATACGAACAAAACCTCGAAAAGCTGTCCGTCATGGCTATGGTTTCGCCTCCAAAGCTGTTGGATGTCTGACAATGACGCATGAAGATGTTCCAAAGAATCATTGTGGAAAGCTTGGAGATCTCGGAGATAGTCAACGTTGGTGGATGAGTCTTTCTTCAAGGAAACTCGAAGAAGAACAGTATTGAGCATTGGTCCAGCAACCTCGTCTGCGCCATTCAGATCAAGTCTTGCAGCATGAACTTGACCGAGTACTACGTCACGAGACTTGGATTGCGCGCAGACAGCTTTGGCAACAGCTAATTGACAGACTGTTTGAACACTGACACCTTTCTCAACACACCATTGCTCGAAAGAGTGTAGATCATTGGTTATCTGGATGTTACGGGCTGTCACCCTATTCTGAATGTCGGTCGAGTCAGCGATTGGCTTTGCACCTGAGTAGCCCGCGAGGCTTTCGGCCCAAAACAATACGGACGCTGCAGAGGCCTCGTGTATTGCCAGGGCGGCCTCGTGGAATGGTTTCCGTTCAGGAAGAGGCAGATCATGCATAATAGCCCAGATATCTTCGAAAATGAAGCGAATTGAAGTACCGTCGTAGGTAGCATGGTGCAAAGACACGACGAGTATCGTCTCCTGTGGGCCTCGAATGATTGTTGCACCAACGGGCGGTCGTTCAAATGATGCGATGCTCGTGAACTTTGTGCGCTCGACTAAATCATCGATAGCCCCTTGTAAACTGTCTGCATCAATCTCATTCCAACTAGCAATTGGACTCTGATGCACTGCACCAACAAGCTGTGGTCGTGGTTGGTTGATTTCATGGAATGAGGTTCTTAGAACGTCATGCCTTGAGATTAGACTGCCCCAAGCGGACTTAAGTTGAGAAATATTCGTGTTACTAGGCAGCTTGAAGGCATGATGGTGAGAGTATAGAGATGGATCCATCATAATTGTTGCTGAAACCATGCCAGCCTGGAGTGGTGTCAAGGGGTACACGGCGACGACATCGTCAAGTACTTCAATTGAGACAGCTCCAGCGAGAAGATTCTTGTCCCACTTGGCTACAAAGGAAGTATCCGAGACCTTAATGACAGAAGGCGGGGCTTGTGAATCGGAAGTCTTAGCTTGGATATGCGCAGCTAGCTTAGCAATGCTTGGGTTTCTGAGAACGTCCGCTCCAGACAGTCGGAATCCTTGCTGGCGCAGCATCTTTGAGAATCTGATCGTCGTGATTGAATCAATACCGTATTTAATGAAAGATGTCGTCCTGTTGACCTCAGCAGGTGAAGAGTTTGAGAAGGTGATTACGACATCTCGGATTTGTTGCTCGAGTGGCGTCCAGCTGTCATTGCTTAACGTAGACTTGTGGTCCTTCGAGTGCTGAGATGTTGACAGTAAATTGCCATCAATCGCCATAGTTTCGCCGTTGATAAACGAAATGACCGGTGACTCAATTTGCTCGAGCAAGGCACTCAGCTCGTCTGCAGTGTCGAACATAGTCGAGCGTGTTGTCAAGGTCACTGTGTTCGTGCCAGGGTTTGCCTCACACTCGAGAGCTAACTGGAAATCAAGGAACATCTCGCCGCCAGTGCGTTTCAAAATCTTCGTCTCCGTGCCGGCTTTTGTTGATGGCGATGTTCTTGTAAAGGAGAATAAGCTCGAGAAGAGAGGGCCAGATATGCCCAGCCACCTTGACAATGATCGCAAGGAGGTGTACTGATACTCCATGGATCTGAACAGTCTCTCTTGAACTGTGGTGACCAATTCAGCGACATTCGTTCCATCGACGCCAAGGTGAAGTCGCTGGGGGATGGTAGAGATGCATGGCGCCGCCATTGACTCAATTCCTTCAACGTCAATCGAGCGCCCTGAGAGAACTACACCAAACACCAGATCGCTGAGCTGTAATTTCTGTGCCAAAACATATGCAAACACTCCTTGAGTGAGAGCCGACAAAGTTGTGTTTGTTTGGGAGGACAAGGCTTCCAAGTTGGCGAGACTCGTGCTCAAGGTTCTCGTTGCGGTTTGCGGCGACTTTGAAGGGATCTGCTCTACCTCATGGTCGTATCCTTCAAACAAATTTGTCCAGTAACCTTTTACTTCGTCTTGATTGTATTGCTGGGCTGCAATATGCTTTAATAAAGGCAAAGTAGATGGCCTTTCTGGCAAGCTGCCATTTTTGTAGGCGACCTCAAAGTCCTGGAAAATCATTCCAATGGATACCATATCATACAGTGCATGGTGGATTGAGAGCATGAATAGGGCCGACTGCTCGGTATCGCGCAGTCCACCGTGTGATGCCAAAGTAAATCTGACTGGCGGAAATTTCTCAATGTTGGTGACAATGTCGTCAGCCACTTCTTTCTTGCTGGACTGTATTTTGTCCTCCAAGCCGGCCTGGGCTTCAACAATATGTCTCCAAGATATGGACGAGTGCTCCTCCTTGATGACGAGTTGAACAATGTCGTCCTCTCTGCTAACGAAGCATGTTCTCAGCAGTTCATTGTTCTTGACCACAGAGGCCCATGCAGCTTTAAGAGCCTCGACGGAAACTGTTGAATACAGCTCGAACATGTGACTGACATATTCATGCTCCGCCTCGGATCCGTGGCTCATTGCATGCGCGACCAGGACTTCCTGTAGAGGCATGCAAGGTCGGACAGATTCGATTTTGCTGCTGTCACGATCCTTCAAGAGTTCTCTCGTGTGTTTCTCTAGCTCGTCAAACTTTTGCGTGATGATTTCGGAGCTTGCCAACACTTCACTGCAAGGCGTCTTGATGTTGTTGTTCATTCGACCTAACTCTTCGACGGTCGGGTTTTGCAAAAGTCGTGCAACAGTAATGTTTAATCCCAGTTTCTTTAGCTTAAACGATAGCCTGACTGAGGCAATGCTATCCAATCCAAGCTGGAACAAAGTGCTGTCCGGTCTGACATCGCGTCCTTCATCTTGAGCTACAACGCCGTTTATGACTGCTACGATTTCCTTTTCCGTTGAAGTCAGGTCTCTTGAAGGCTTTGCAGTTTGCGCCTCTGTGTCTGCTAAGTCCTCGCCGAAGAGCTCACCAAGAGGAAGCGTATGAAACAACTGCTCGAGGGTTTTTGCGTCTGTCTTTGCTGAAGTGTCTCTCAGTGGTATGAAAGACACTGGGATGACAAAGTCTGGAACCATGTATGCTGGCAAAGCTTGCTCGCAGGCCTGCCGCAAGTTGTCATTGATGTCCTTGTAGTTTTCGCTAATCCACCGAAGCTTCCCGCTTGTCGAGGCACCTGATGAAGCGACAAAAGACACCAAGAACTGCTTCGACGTGGCAGGGTGCTTAAGAAGAAGCGTCACAACGTCGACCTCAACCGAGGACAGTGAGCGGACAACCTCGGATACTTCACCGAGCTCCAATCTTTGTCCACGAACCTTGACTTGCTCGTCTTTTCGACCCAGGAACAGTATGGAATTGTCTGCATCCATCTTGACAATATCACCTGTTCTATACATCTTTCGGCCGTCAATCTCACAGAACCCCTTGGCGTCAGGCCTGTTCAGATAACCGTTCGCGACCAGGCTACCCTCGAAAACAAGCTCGCCTGTCATGCCTTTCTTGACATGATCGTTTGCGCCAGGGACCAGTACGTGCGCGACTGAGTCTCCCAAAGGATGTCCGATGCACCTGGTATCGGAGTCTGGCAGAAGCAGCGCCGCACTGGATCCGACTGTGACTTCCGTTGGTCCGTAGGCGTTGACCAGAGCCACACGGTCAGACGATGCCCAAATTTGCTGAGTCTTTGGTGTCATTTTCTCTCCACCAACTCCGAGGTAGACCAGGTGAGGGGCATCTTCTGGAACCAGGCCAGTTTGATCCAAAAGAGACGGAACGAGAGCGGCATGCGTTACATGCAGCTCTTCTAATGTCCGGGGAAGATCATCCAGCATCGACAAACGTTCGCCGGTCACGGCGCAGAGACCAAAACGCCACGCCAGAAACATTTCGCCGATATGAACATCGAAAGCACTGCTAGCCAAGCAAAGGAATTTTCCAACACCGCCGAGCTCCAATGACTTGGGACACACATCGCCGATAAACTCGCCCCAAGCGTCATTGAAGGAGCTCAAATTCTGCCGACTAACTCTCACACCTTTAGGAACGCCCGTTGAACCTGAGGTATAGAGCAGGTAAGCATCGAGATCTGCTGGATAAGTGTCGGGGATATTTGCAGTGTTTTTGGTAGCCAATTTCTCCATGAATGATTCGTCTTTAGTATCAACCAGCTGCGCGTCGGCGGGCAGCTCCACTCCATCGAAAGTGCCATCACAGACAAATGCCAAGGCAGCCTTGCTGTCACTTAGAAGGAATGATTTGCGATCTGTGGGCAGGGACATTTCGACGGGGACGTATGTATTACCAGATTTCATGATGCCAATAATAATTGCAAACGCAATCAGGGACCTGTCCAAGGACACGGCGATGGCTCTACCACGAACAGAGTCAATGATGAAGTTTGCAACTTGATTTGCAGTCTCGTTAAATTTCTTGTACGTCCAAAAGTCTGTGGTGATTTGCTGATTCTCAGAGAATTCGGTGGCAACTTCAACCGCCTTCCAGTCGGGATGCGTCTTGGCCCACGTCTCGATGTAGTATGACGGTGGTACAGTAGGTGGATACTGGGCTGACACGTTCGAGGAAGCCTTCGAAAGAAGATCTTCAGGGAAGTACATGGTGATATCGGTAAGACTTGTCTCGGGAGCGGCCCTCTCAAACGCGACGAGAAGTGCATCAAGCTGTTGAAGGAAGATCTTCTGAGCATTTGAGGACATCAAAGTTTCGTCAACAGACAAGGATATGGTGATTGTATCGTCTGCGTTCTCAAATATGTTCAGAGCGAACTCATGATCGACGCTTATGTCAGATACGTCCTTGATTTCCTCCCAAGCATAGGAACTTCCACCATTATCTTGTGGCCGCGGGTGTAAGACAAAAATGGCAAAGTAAAGAGCCTCGTTCCTATTCCTGTGAAGGATTCTGCGAACCTTGGAAGGCTGTGGAGGCCCAAATCGAATACTGTCCATCACCAATTTTTGTTGACTCTGAATTAAATCTTTAAAGCCTCCGGAGGAATTGAATGGCACAGGATAAGTCGCTGAAAGTGGTGCCATGGCATCGACTAGCTGCGACTCCAGTAACCTCTCAGAGCGTACCTCCCCGAACAATACACTAGACAGCTCAGAATATTCCGACAACATGGAGCCAAACGCGACACGGAATAGGGGACTCAAAGACGTTGCTCCGAGGTGTCGTGCCAGCCCAGCAAGCTTTGGAGCCAAGTAGGTCGCTTTCATCTCAGTAGTGCGATGCCGGATCTGCTTCGCAGCAACCTTTGTAATACTGGAAGGAGAGTCGTCTAGGTATGCCTGTGGTGCAAAGGGGCTAAGAATATCAACCCAAAATTCGTCGGCATTTGAGCCATGACTTCGCAGCATGAGCCGACTGATCGCCTCCTCTGCCTGGCAGCGCTTAGTAGTGACCTCGCCTGACTGATAGGCGCTCGCCACATCCTCCATGAGGTAGTGTAGCATCTCACCATCGTACAAAGAGTGGTGCATTGTTAGAATCATGATATTTTGACCTTGTTGTGACAAAATAGTTATCTGCCATAGTGGTGACGAAAAGTTGTTCTCGTGCTGCGCCGTCGCAAACCTATCACTGATCGATTTGATAGACTGTTGCAAGTCGTTGGACTCGGCGATCAACTCTTGCCAGTTTATCTTTGAATGATCATCTATCAGCTGTACAAACATTGAAGACGGTGCAACACTTCGAGATGGCTCTTCCTGTTCGAAGTATGCTGTAGGAATGAAGCTCAGCCTCAGGATCTCATGGGACGAGCTGACATGTTGCCAAGCTTGGCGAAGGCTGTCGATGTCGACTGTCTCAGGTAACTTCCAAGAAAAGTTACCCCAGTAAAGTAAGGGGTTTCTCAGCGTCTCCACCAGCATGCCATCTTGAAAGACTGTAGAGGGAATTACAGAAAACTGTGTTGAATCCTTCTCCAAGTGTCTTGACACTAACGGCTTCCAATATTGGGCATACGCATCCAGTCCTGATTTCCGATCTTTATCGCCTTGGCTCTTGAGGGATAAACGGCTAACGAGATCACCAAGAGTTGCGCTGTCCAAAATTTGGATAGCAGAAATCTTGTGACCGTCATTCTTCAACCTTGAGCTAAGTCGAATCGCTCCAATCGAATCAATACCGAGCTCCGAGAGCGTCGTGTTTCTGGAAAGAGATGTTGGCATAATCTTGATGATGTCTTGTATCTTCTCAAGAAGCGGCTGGTGCTGGTTGTACCACTCAGGATCAGCCTCTTTGTGGTCGCCTGGCAAAGCAGGCTGCTGTGACCACTCATCCTTGACGAGCTCCAGCAATCGCTTACGATTGACTTTGGAAGATTGATTGCGGGGCAAAGTATTCAGGGGAATGAAGACATCTGGCACCATGTGTCGTGGAAGCTCAGCTGTAGCGTGTCGCTTCACTGCCTGCGCTATTGTCTGTGCCTCTTCGCTATACAGTATGTGAGAATCTTCGCTTTCTGACGTAGCACGTAGTCCGTAGTCAATGAAGCATACAAGAGAAGACTGTGTCGATCCAAGAAGCTCTGCTAATGACACTTCCGTATGAGGAACAGCTTCATGACCTGCAGAGCAAACAGTCGAAATTTCTTTGAGCTCCACACGCATGCCCCTGATCTTGACTAAATCGTCCTTGCGGCCCACGAAGTCGAAACTTCTGTCAATCAGCTGCCGAACATAGTCTCCGGTATGGTATACACGGCATTGTAAGGTGTCATTCCATCGGAACTTGTCGTTGTTTCCGTTGCCGTCATCCCAGTAACCAGGGGACAGCTGCGGACCAGATATGACAAGCTCTCCTAGACCATGTCTCATTATTGGGTACCCCGATTCCATTACCCATGCATTAACTGCCGGGAGAGCGGTTCCAATATTTCTACTTCGCGAGGATTTAGTCAGTTTGTTGATGGTGACATTGATCGCCGTCTCTGCTGGACCGTATACGTTGCATAGAGACACGCGGGACTTCCATTCGTCCGCGAGAGCCTGAGGCAATGCCTCACCACCCATAGTAACCACGCGCAGTGTGTTGATATCTTGTGGTCTTAAAGTGCTAGCAAACGTTGGCGTCATCGAGGCATGTGTCGCGCCGACTTTGTTGGCCAAAGCCGTGAAAGAGCCGAGAAGGATATCTCTAGTGGCGGAAACAAGCGTTCCTCCAAGTTTCCAAGCTGCGAAAACATCTCTTCCAAATACATCAAAGGTGTAATTTGCAAACTGGAGATATCGGACTGCATCGCCACTCAGATCCACGTTAATGCGCTCGATAAACGAATCGATAGATATGCTCGCTGCCTCATGTGAAATGGGAACTCCTTTTGGTGTGCCAGTTGTACCACTCGTGAATATCACATAGGCGAGGTCCGACTTTTGAATTGGATAGTCGTCAAGCTTCTCTGAAGTTGAGGTTTCAGAAGACGGCAAGCTCCCATTTATTACCTCAGACGCGATGATGGACTGATATGGAGTGGGCAAGATGGATGACAACTGCGAAGAAGTGGCCTCGCTGCTGAATACAATTCCTGCGTTCGTCTTTTCAACAAGGAGGGTTTGTCGCGCAGCAGGATAGCTCGGATCAATAGGACACCAAGCGGCTCCAGCCTTCAATATGCCCAATAGCGTAATATACAACTCTGGGCATTTCTCCATGCAGATGGGCACAACGTATTTTGTCCCATCCGCTGCAAACCGTCTCTTCAATAACAGAGCTAGGAGTTTGGCTTTACTTTCGAGCTCTGCATAAGAAAGTTTGACCTTCGGGCAGGCAGCATCCAAATCATCGTAGAAACTTAGAGCTGTGGAAGACGGTGCCTTTCGCGAAAACTCAGCGACACATTCATGCAATAGCTGGTTACCCAAGTGATGGTAGCCATTCATCTGCTCAAATTGGCCAGGTTTCTGCTGTACAGCACCCTTAAAGGGACTCATAAAGTGGTCCTCGGGGTTCGACATAATTTGGGTTGTGACCGTCGCCAGGTCTTCCAACATGACGCGAGCTGCCTTGTCGTCGAGCAATGCGTACTGGTAAGTGGCTCTAAACTCCAACGCACCAGTCGAGTGTGGGTAGACTTCAATCATAACAGCCTGGTCATTTTGCATGCCAGGATGGCTAACTTTATCGTACAGGTCTGCGCCCTGTCCACTGTTCAGGTACATTTGCAGGGCGAAAGTGGTGTCATACCGCGCGCCTGTGATGGGCGTATGTAAGTGGGAAAGACCGGCGGTGTTTTGCGAGGTTCGTTCTAGGAGCACGTCAATGTTCCGTTTCTCCCTGTTGTCTCCCAGAGTTACCCGAACAGGATGAACTGTCAGCACTGGGGCGGAACAATTGGCCAAGTCATCTGTGAATCGATCCGAAACAACATTACCAAATGCAATGTCCCGCTCGCCGGTATAAGTGAACAAAATCTGTGCCCAAGCTGCCTGCAAAATCGAGAGAGGCGAGGATTGCAGAGCTGCAGCTTGGCGCGTCAGGCTCTCGAGGGAAAGCTCAGAGATGAAGCTGCATCCACCGCAGCCATTCTCTTCCGGTCCAGGAATGGTGCTTCGAAGGCAAGGGAACGACGGCGAGTTCAAGCCATCCATATAGCTCTGCCAAAATTTGGCGGCTTCGTCTCTATTCTCAGAGAAGTGTCTCTGAACAGCAGTGAAGACGCCGGTCCGCTCTATGCTCGTTTGCTTCATATATTCTCTCTCAACGTCCTCCCACATCACACTTTCTGAGCCACCATCAAAAATGGAGTGCAACATACTGAAGAGAATCACGGTTTGAGCAGGGGATTGTACAACGGATAGTCGTCGCGGAGGCTCGTTTAGCGTGATTGCATCTTCAGCAGCCTGTCGAGCCTTCTGAATCGTAATCTCGCTGTCTTTCTCGTGCTCGGCGTGGAGTAAATGCGGCTTGATTTTAGCTGCTTCATGATCGGGTGACAAGGTACACTGAGCAAATGGTGTGAGATCATCGTCGACTTGGACAAATACAGTTCGCATTATATCGTAGCGTGATAGAACGTTGACCCAGGCTTGAACGACTCTCTCTGCATTTAACTCTGGTTTCACATAAAAAACTGTATGCTGGACATAAGCCTTAAAGCCTGAAACAATTTGCGATCCATCTGCATCAGCAGTGAGAAGGTAGCTAGCCAATGTAACAGCTTGAGCCGTGGTCACTGGTAAGACTGATGTGATACTCGTGTCATCATAGCCCAAGGCTTGAATGCACCGGCTCTTTTGGCGCTCTTTGAACTCATCGATGAGGCTTTCAAGTGTATTCTCTGTGTCCTGCAAAGCCGTGGATTGGCTCAATGCCTGTCGAACTTTGGCGTCGAGATCACCGAGGTTGTGGCATGAGAGAATGTCCGTGACTTGAAGCCCTGGGATGCCAATCTCCCTGAAAGTTT
This sequence comes from Periglandula ipomoeae IasaF13, assembly GCA_000222875.2. Taxonomy (NCBI): domain Eukaryota; kingdom Fungi; phylum Ascomycota; class Sordariomycetes; order Hypocreales; family Clavicipitaceae; genus Periglandula; species Periglandula ipomoeae. Next base: position 42,363 of record AFRD01000191.1, read on the forward strand.
GAAGAAGTCTGACCCAGCGCAAACTGTCTATTCCCAGCGATAAGAGAGTGGTTGAAGACGTGATCTTATCTGATTCCACGATAGCAACACCAGAAACTGCGTCAACTACAATGTCTAACATTGGGTTCGAGCTCGTTTCCAGCTCAGATTCCTCCGCGCCTTCGTCCATGAGAAGTTTCAGTCCTGACTTCTCTGGTGATAAGCAGTACTGGGCCAAGGTCTTCCGATCACTCTTCTCACTCGGCAAACGAGGCAGTTTGTCTATCATGTAGTACACCGTCGGTCGCATATGTGGTTGCAACACATTTTTCGCTCTTTCTTGGCAGACCGTGAGGATCTCTTTCTCGTCTTGTTCACCTCGCGAAGATACAACGGCGACCAGTTGAACTTGGTTTCGCCCAAGGCCATGAGGTTTCAGTGCCACTACGGCTACCTCGTCGATGAGAGGGTTACTGAGACCAGCCTCGATCTCCCCAAGCTCGACTCGTCTACCGGAGATCTTGATCTGATCTGATGACAATCGTCCCAGGAATTCAACTTGGGGGCTGCCATCAGGACCCAAGATCACTCTTGCCTTATCGCCTGTTCGGTACAACTTACCATAAGGCTCAACATCCACAAAGGCCGCCGCTGTTTTCTCGGGGCTCTTCAGATAGCCTATGCTTAGTTGTGGACCACCTATAGCTAGTTCACCTGCAAATCCTAGCGGAACAGCTTTCGGTTGTCGCGAAGAGTCCAGAATTATGATGGAACAGGTCGCCATTGCGGGGCCGATTAGAGATCCTCGATTCTTTGTCGAAACCCTGACGTCTAGCGTACAACAGATGGTAGCCTCCGTCGGACCATAGCCGTTGAGAATATTCGTGCTGCCCTCTGCTACTGATGGGTCACGATCGCAGGCAAAGTTTTCTGCGACTTCTCGCTTCAACATCTCGCCACTAACCCATAATTCGCGAAGCTTCGGGATTCTCTTTGGCCGCAGTAGAGAAGCCATACTCGGCGTAGTCATCGTAATATTCGCCTCCAATTGATCAATGACTGACTCAGCATCCGTGAGCATCATAGTTCTGTCGGAGGCACATATTGTACCACCAATGGACAGAGTGACGAAGATTTCCACCACAGAAGGATCAAATGTTGGTGCTGCAATCTGAAACCATCGGATGTTAGATGGTCCTATATCGAACGACCTTGGAGTTGCCGCGATGTGCGCAGCGACTCCGCAAATTGCGGCATAATGTGTAATCTGAACACCTTTCGGTTTACCCGTAGAACCACTAGTGAACAGAACGTAGGCGACATCATTCTCAGACGTCTTGGCCGAAAGTGCCGGTTGTGGTGGGAGGTCCTCTAGCCTTTGGCGAGCGAGCAACTCAACGTTTATGGAGGTGAAGCTGGTAGATGACCCTATTGACTTATCAAAGTATTCGAGCGTCTCTGTTGTTCCAAGGACGATTTTAGAGCCGGTAAGTCCTGTCATGTGTTGCAACAACTCTGATGGGCACTCTGTAGGAACAGGTGAAACCACACAGCCTGCTTTAAGAACACCTAACCAGGCAATATACAATTCTGCTGAAGTGCTCAAAGCAACAGTAATAGTACGATCATCTTGTCCAGCATTGACACCAATTACACGCAGGATATCATCCGCCAATATTGAAGATAGATGATCCAGAGCTTTGTAAGTGTACGTGGTTCTTCCTGAGGGGGTCAAGGCGTCCAAAGCTATTTTTTCAGGACATTCCTTTACTCTGGCCAGAAAGCGATTGTGTAGCAAATGCGATTCATATTCACGAGGTCGTCGCGGAAGTCCGAGTTGACTCTCAAAATCCGGAGGTGTCATTAATGGAGGGTGATTCAAAACTGACTGGTCGGGGAAATCGGAGATCTGATACTCTTGCTTTGATGAGTTTTGATGGTGTTTGTGAGAATCCGACCAGCCCATGTAAGAGAAAAAGGATGTTGTGATAGATGACACGAAGGCCTGAGGTAAGAGATCAAGGGATATCCGTAGTGAGTAGCCTGTGTCACTGACAATAACGACAAAGTGCTTCTCGGGAAAGAGCAAATCCAAATTATTCGAGCCATTGTTTCCGCGAAATATTATGCCGAAGTCAGAGTGGCTGGCGCGTGTATCTGCTTTGCTCTTCAGCAATGTGATTCCACTGTGCTCGGAAACGGCTTGTGAGGAATCCTTTTTCGCCTGAACGACTATGACATCTGCGCTGTCAGAACCGTTGTCATCGGAATCACTGATGAGATCAAAAGATATCTCATCATCTCCGAGCAAGTTCAGTATGAAGTTGGCGAAGTGTTGCAAGGTTTCTTCTTGACCCTGTTGTAGTAAGTCGAAGCTTCCCTGAACGATGTGATGGCGCGCATCGCTCTCCTTCGACGGCTCCTGCTTTGAGTTCTCAAAACAGTGCAAAGGGGGAAACCTGGTGACGGCTACTTGATCCATGGCTTAATCGAGGATCTTGGTTTGGGGATATGATGTTATGGTGTTGCGCACCGTATAGTCTGAATTGCTGCCGCTGGGCTGATGTTCATGACTTGGGGGACTATCTTCACTCATAATATAAGTTTTCTATGCTTTTCTAAGTAAGTGGATACCTTTGCTACCAAGATTTCGGATTGCTAAGAAAAAAACGGTGATAACATGTTCACATATGTCAAGCAGCTTGTCAAGACTTGGTTCCTCTTCGTTTCTCGTAGACCACAGAACGGATATACTGTGCGTCGGCCTGCGTCTGACGAAATGCAGACCAGGGTTCTTCAACCAGATGGTGGGTCAAAGACGATCGTTGCCCAGCTTGGTCTAAGCGGAAATCAGCCCAGTTTTGGACAGCGCGGTGGCCATTCGTGACGAAACCAGTGGGCGGTACCGTACTGTGTGTCACCATGGTCATGTTACTGTCAATGAGTGATTTTTCGTCCACCTGGAGCCAAGGCCGAGCATCCCTGACGTATTCGGCTGAGGCCAGTGCCGAAGCCGCTTGAGATGGAAGTGTCTCCGGCTGGGGGAGTAATGCGGGCAAGATCAGGAGGCGTTGGGCGCGTGGCTGAAATGGAGCACATCAAGCCGGCAATCCTTGACAATGAAGAGGCCGATGTTCAATTTTACTTCGGCATAATGTCATCCTGCTTCGCCGGCGTCGGCGTCGGCCGGATGTACATTCTGCCTTTAGCAACTCGCAGTCCCTTGGAATGCGCGGTCTTGGCCTTGGCTCGGAGCCAGGGTGACACGGATGAAAAAAAAATTTATCAGATCCTGTGCGAGTTATCAGATCCGCTTCCAAAGGGCTTAGGAGTGCGCACTGTGTCCTAGCGGGATCAGATAATCTCTAATCAGATGAAGCCACCGGGAAATGGGTGGAGAGTGTTAGCGGCGTGACCAAATGGATCCCGGTGGCCACGAAAACCTAATTGCTTATTTTTTTAAAAAAGAGTGGATCTTTCGCCCAAGCACTTGATTCTTGGTTTCAACTGAGCCTTGGTTTGGAGACGCAACATGAGTGAAAGTGACTGGTGTTCGTAATCCTACATCGGTCTCTCGCTGCCTGCCGTCCAACTGGCGAGTGAGACATGCCAGTGAAAAACTCCGATCAAAGTTGAGACGAACAGGATAGGCAGGCATAAGTCCGGGATTATGCTCGGAAATCTGCAGGATCAGGAGAGGACAAGAGAGATGGGTGGCATCCTGGTCGGACGTCTTGCTTAGATTGTTGCAAGACTCCATTTGCGGTGCTACGCAACAAGGCATCCACCGTCACATTGCAGGAGGCCACCAATCGACGGTCATCGTACCGCTTGTTTTCCAGCATCGTGTGAAGCTCATTTGCAGACAGCAACGCTTGGGTTGCAGAAAAGGGACCAGTGCTGTCCACGGCAACCCTTGTTCGCTGTCTTTCAAGCTTAAGAGCTCTCCCTGCTGGACTAACTCACTCTCGTGAACAGTACTGTATCTTGCCAACCAGCGAAAAACCACTCTCGAATCGTGTGGTAAGCGTCCCAAAATGCCTACTCTAGGATTGCACAACGTTTTGCTTCTGAGTCTGTAGGCAACAAGGGCAGACGAGGAAAAGCCCTTTCATTTATTCATGTCTTCTCTTCCGAAGTTTCCAAAACGCAAAAATAGAAATAGCTGGGAAAAAACAACGCCTCTGTTCGGAAGCTTCCTCCTCTCTATGGCATTCTTTACAGCTGAATAAGTTAATGCTGCTAATTGTCACTCTGGTCCCTTCCCTCACCATGCTCCACTCTCCATTCCCACATGAGCCCCCAAGGATGTGCGCCTTTGCCCACTCGTTATCAATCGGGCAATGATGCGAGATGTGTTTTTTGCGCGTACGTAGGTGGCACATCTTTTTTTTTTCTGTCCCTGCCATCCATGCCCCCTCATCTCGTAGCAAAAACGAGGCCAGAAGAACCAGGCAAGCCTTGGCGAAAGATGCAGCTGAGTGGAGTTCAGTTCATATCCTGTATTAGTCACTTTTGTTAGGCTTGGTCTTCGAATTCCGATGCGGGAAGTCCTGGCAATTCTTGTTCGAAACGTTATTTGCCCTGGTGCTAGATGTCAGCATAAACAGGCGCAACGGTCATCCGTTTCTTAGGCTGAGAGCAACATCGTCAGTTCGTTGCAACAGCACATCAGAAATGGCGGAGACGACAGAAAAGATGGCTGCTAAAAAGGTATGTTACAACTACAATTGACTTGATTTGGAGTTTGCTTGCCAGTCGATCTCGGGAAGAATAATTGGTGTGTCCTTGACAGCCGTCTCAATCCGCCTTTAGCTACCTCCGGCTACTGGTCGCAGTGAATCCAAAGCCATTGGACTTCGTGTTGCTGGCATTTGGAGTTCTGGCCTCCATTGCTGCCGGCGTGCCCTTCCCGATTATGTCCGTATTGTTTGGTCAATTGGTTGATCAGCTAAACGGCGCCTCCTGCGCGAACGAACAGCAACCGGCGACTTCGCATGAAAACGCTATTGCGAACAAAGTACTCCTTACCGTTTACATTACAATCGCCAATTTCATTCTCATTTATGTAGCCACTGGCTCATGGACCATATTTGGTGAACGCTTGGTGCGCCGTCTGCGGTATGCCTACCTGCAGTCTTTGCTTAAACAGGAGGTTGCCTTCTTTGAGACCTGCCCAGCTGGTGAGGTTGCGGCCAGACTTGATGGCGACCTTACTACGATCCAAGCTGGTGTATCAGAGAAGGTTGGAATTGTCATTCAGAGTATCTCATACTTCTGTACCGCGTATATTGTGTCGTTTACGTTAGATGCGCCGCTCGCGGGAATGCTCGTCAGTTTGGTTCCAGCTTTCATGCTTATGGCTTTTTTTGGCGGGCACTTCTCCAAAAAATATAGAGGCCAGGTGGAAGAGCGCTTGGCTCCAGCTATATCGGTGGCGTCCGAATCGATTTCGAATATGAAGCTCATCAAAGCTTTCCACGCGAGCAAAAGGATTCAGGCTATCTTTGAAAAGAACTTAGATACGACACGCCGACCGGCGATGGGCAAGCTGCTCACTGCAGCCATCCAAATGGGCTTGCTCTATTTCATCGCATTTTCGGCCAATGCTCTGGCAATTTCTCAGGGAGGAAGACAGGTCGCCGATTCAATCGCCTCGGGGTCTGGTGTCACTTTGGGAGCTGTATACACAGTTATGATGACACTCATCGATGGTAAGCAACCATTCCTCAAACTGCGTCTCCGCGACATTGGACAGCCACTAATAGAATCTCTTGTCCAGCGTCATACATCATCAGTCAAGTCGCACCATTTGCGACGATTTTCGCGGCAGCTTCTGGAGCCGCGGACAAAATTCTCGACACGATCCATCGCAACCCCAAAATCGACTCATCCCGGAACGCGGATGGTCTTGTACTGCCTAAGATCGAAGGCAAAGTCGAGTTCCGGGACGTCGTCTTCCGCTACCCGAGTCGCCCCGAAATGAAGGTACACGATCACCTGAGCCTCACGATTCCTGCTGGGAAAATGACCGGTATTGTCGGTGGCTCTGGCAGCGGCAAGTCTACTATTGCGACATTGACGCAACGGTTCTATGATCCCGATGAAGGAACAGTCTTAATCGATGATCACGATGTGCGGGATATCCAATTGCGGTCATTACGAGGTCATATCGGTTATGTCGAGCAGAATCCTGTTCTATTCGACCGCTCAATCATGGAGAATATTGCACATGGATTGATAGGTTCTTCCAGGCCCGAACACGAGTCACTGCACGGATTGCTCGTTAATGGCGATCTTTCGCTCCTCGCAGATCAGGTCGTCAAGGGAGGTGACATAGATGAGCTAGCAGCCCAATCGTCCAAGCTGCAAGAACTATTGTCCATGATTCGCGTTGCATCTACCCAAGCTGGGCTGGGCAATTTCTTGATCAAGTTTCCTCACGGCCTGGCTACTTCTATCGGCACCGGTGGTGGCCAGCTCAGTGGTGGGCAGAAGCAACGTGTGGCTCTTGCACGAACCCTCATCCGGCAACCGTCTATCCTTATCCTTGATGAAGCTACTGCAGCACTTGACTCAAGCACCGAAGCCCAAATTATGGAGTCTATTCACAATCTTCCCGGTGAGCGGACCATCATCTGCGTCGCGCATCGATTGAGCACCGTGAAGAATGCGGACAACATCCTGGTGATGGGACCCGGCGGCAAGATAATCGAGCAAGGCAGCTACCCAGCACTCACAAGCTCCAGCGGTGTTTTTGCCTCTATGGTTCAGTCCCAGGCCATTGTTGCTGCAGAGGAGGGTGAGACTCCAGCCTTGAAAGCATCTGAATCGTCCGAATCTGAGAAGATCGATGACAAAGTGCGCGTGAGCAACGAGGGCAAGCAGGAAGTGGCCGTCAACGATACTTCTAACGAGACGACCGCGACCGAGGAGAAGAAACCTGTAAAGCCGGAAGCAAAGATGAGTAGCCTCTCGGTCTTCTTCCATCTGATGAAGATAGATCGCATGCGGCACCGTGTTATATCTATTGTTGGTCTTGTCGCGTCTGTCATTGTCGGCGGAGCCCATGCTGGTGAGGCTGTCATTTTCGGCAATGCAGTGGGTAATTTGGCTTTCTGCCGCGCGCCTCCCGATATTCGCAGTAGCGCCGCTTTATATGGTCTTCTTTTCTTCCTGCTTGGCGTTCTCAAATTCTTTGCGAATTCGGTGTCGGCTGCTTCATTTGGATACGTCTCTGACAGGCTGGTCAACAATATCCGTAAATATACGTTGCGATCCTTGCTCCGCCGCGATTTGCAGTGGCATGAGACAGGTGATAGAACACCTGGAGCTCTTATCAGCTACTTCACCGCTGATGCAACGGCCATGAGTGGGTTGACCGGTGCCATCTTGGGTGTGTCAGTGTCTGTTTTGGTCACCTTACTTGGTGGCATCATACTTGCCAATGTTGTAGCTTGGAAGATATCTCTTGTCCTGACGGCGTGTGTGCCTCTGATTTTCGCGTCTGGCTTCCTTCGACTCCGTCTCCAGGCACTCTTTGCAGCCCAGCATGCCAAAGCATTTTCCGATTCCGTGTCGACTGCTACCGAGTCAGTCACGCAGATCAAGACCGTATCTGCATTTTCTTTGCAGGACGAGGTCCTCAACACATTCCACAGATCTCTTGGTGGTCCTTACAAGGCGACTCTCAAGTCGATCGCATTCGGCAATCTGTGGCTGGCCGGAGCCTTCAGCATTGGAAGTCTTGTAAAAGCGTTGGCCTTTTGGTGGGGCGGCCGTCTGATATCTCATGGCGAAATCACACAGATTGCCTTTTTCATTAGTCTGGTGTCCCTCCTATCTGCTGCGCAGACCAGTGGGCAGCTGTTCAGTCTGAGTCCTGACATCACCAAGGCGGTCGTGGCCGCGCGCCGCGTGTTTGGCCTCATTTGCCCAGATGGCAAGACCGATCGCCTTCGTCTTGAACAGCCGCCGCGTCCTGATTCCGAGAAAAGCCTTGTCCCCAATTCCGGTCCTGCGGGTCCCGATGTTGGTGTGGCTATCGCTCTTCGGAATGTTCGCTTCTCATACCCAAATAGCCCCGACACCCCCATTCTCAGAGATCTGTCCCTCGACATCCCAGCGGGATCATTTGTTGCGCTGGTTGGTACCAGCGGTGCTGGAAAGTCAACAATTCTTTCTTTATTGGGAGGCTTATACAAGCCTACCGGAGGCAGGGTCACTCTGGACGGCTACGATATCGGCAGGCCTCGTCACAACGCGGATGGAAGCGAAGGTCTAACATATGAAGATGAGGAGGATGATGAGGACCCCTTGCCCATATGGAATGACATGGCTCTCGTTCCACAAGATCCCACTCTGTTCTCCGGCACCTTGGCATTCAACATAAATCTTGGCAGTCGAGACGGGCGAGATGCAACTTCAGCTGAAATTGAGGATGCTGCGCGACTCGCCAACATCCATGATACTATTGAGGGTCTCCCCAAGGGATATGAGACCTTGTGTGGTCCATCAGGCTCTCAAGTGTTCTCTGGTGGACAGAAGCAACGGCTGTGCATCGCGCGTGCCCTGATTCGAAACCCTCGTCTCTTGTTGCTTGACGAGCAAAGTAGCGCAATGGACACGGAAAGCGAGCGCCTGTTTGAGAAGACTCTTGAGGGCTTGATGCAGCCAAATGATGAAGGGAAAAGGAGGGTAACTGTGGTCACTATTGCTCACAGGCTACGAACGGTCATGAAAGCGGACAAAATCTTCGTCATTGAACATGGGCAGATTCTCGATGCAGGTACTCATAACGAGCTTGTGGCGCGATGCGCGAAGTATCGGGAAGATGTCATGCATCAAACACTAAGCTGAACGAGATATAATAATAAAAATTAGATGCATAAGAATAGAATAGGGTAATGGTGGTCAATTACTAGCTTCGGATGAGAAACAATAAATCAAGTATCAAAGTCAGTTAAAACTGAAGTAGAGTCGACTGGTGTATTTGCCCAACCGCGGCCCATTCCATCTAGTCCAGTCCAGTATAATCGGGCGCGCCTTCCTTCAAAGAGACCTGGCCCTCTCTTTCTCGTTTTGCCACACCCACACCCTCGACGCCAGGCATTGACAGTGATAGCATCGACATGCGATACAACCAGACAATTTCCTGCTGCTGCAGAATTCAGCAGCACTCCAGTAGCGACGGCCGTGATGCGATGGAAGAGATTAGATTCCGGATATATTCGGACCGTTGTTTCCTTCGAGGAGGCATAGCCGACCCGCGAACCCACTCACGCGGATGATGATTTACCACATGCAAAGCATGCAGGGGTGCGCAGTCGGGACTTCGGTTCATGCGTGTCTCTTGCAAAATGAACACAGTCCACGGCGTGATATCTGACTACTTCAGGCAAGCTGGAATACGGGATGGTGGGAACACCGGTCAGTGGTAAGCCAGCGCTTTAGCTTCCGATCATCTAAGCCAGACATTGATACAGCCAACAGGCAAGGTGATAGAAATCTAAGGGTCATGCGCATTTCTTGGCCACACAGTGCCATTATCTTCCGCGGGGACGACTGCATCGAGGGTTGAAAGTGCCAGGGCTTGGAAAATTTTGCGAGCTCGACTGAACGAACGAACCACTACCTGAAGAGTCGCACTTGGGGGGTCCACAATACGGGATGTCATTCTCAAGCCCAACAGGTAAAGTCACGACTAATAATGGCCCAGCGGAGCCGTCTACATCTGGTCACAGCACGTCCTCCTCCTCAGCCTGGCATCGTTACAGCCACGGTGGGAGAGGGTAGTACAGTAGTGCTAGAATTCAGCCCCAACAGCCGCCAGCGGCGATCGTAAATGCGAGCGGAGGGTGATCGGCTATGGCGGCTTCGGGCGAGGTGGCCAAAGGAAGAAGGGTGCTAATACAACAAGATGATCGCGCCTGTCGCCGCCGCTTATGATTCCTAGTGAGGCAGCAGGACTGCCAAACCCTGCTGCATCCCGGAAATAAGTTCCAAAGGGGACCAACCACAACCCATCTCTGACAGGATCTGGATGGGACCCATTCAAAAATCCAGAAAGAGACGGACAGAACGACCAACGCGCCGGCTTCGGAGGACTTCCGAGGCCCTTGCTCCCTCGTGGGAGTCTGTCTTGGGCGTTGCCAATGCGAGGAACGCGGTCGAGATCCCAAAACAAGCGCTGACTCCTCGGATGAAGCAGGTCCAACCGGCTGCGTGATCAGATAAGATGGATCAGATATTTCAGGTTATGCTTTCCACAGTGTGGATCGTCTAATTTTCAATTGTCACACTTCAAGCCTCTCACCGATGGGGGCCATGGCCAGTTCCACACGCACAGGACGATCTGTGGTGGATGCTTGGCCATCCCTGTTGCGCGGCACCAACTAGGCTAGAGAGTGGTGAGATTGATAACTCACATGCCCGAGGAGCTGAGGCATTTACGTGATGTGGCTTTTGCTAACGACTCTCCTCCGTTTAGGGGCCAAGATTCATGGCGGCGGGCACTCAACCATCTGGCTGATTGTAGCTAGACCAGGGTTCCCGCAGAAACTGACTGAGCCGTGTCAAGGGTTGTTCGAGTCGGGTTGGCCGTTGTTGCTGTTAGGTCTGCTGCCCGAGAGTACATATGTACAATTTTTTCAGGTCATCCACCAAAGTTTAGGACCATTGAAACTTGGCAATCTGGGCGACCGGGCTGAGTGGAGGGAAGCAATCGAAAATTAAAAAAAAAAATTACCCGCCGACCCTGTTATGGGGGCCGAATAGCACCGGCGACGGCCGTGTTGCCACGCGGTACTGTTGCATCTAATAATCCTGGTCGAGACTTCAAATACACGAGTCTCTGCCACCCACCTCCAACTTTTCTTCTCAAACAATCAGGGATTGCCCATACCGAAGTAGGCACGCGATTGATTTCGTACCGACCTGCAAGGCAAGATGATGTTCCTACCCAAAATCTTCGCTCGCGAAGGCGACGAAGATCCCGCGTCCAAAAATATTCCCCATACATCGAATGATGGTCGCTTGGCCGACGAAAAGACTGGTGCCACTTCCAACGTCGATAACCGCGACGACGACTCGTCTGATGAAGCCCAGGATGGTGTTAAGCAGATAGAGGTTGAGGTGAAAGTTTGGAGCAACATTCACATATACGTTGCCTATGTCTTGTAAGTGCTTCTGTGCTCCGTAGGAAGTCGGCTGCGACCGAACTTCTCTGTTCAAGGAGTCCTCTGCTAATTCTCGTATCATCAGTATCTGGTTGGTGTACTTCATGGATTCCATGCACTCAGGCATGGGCGCTACTCTCGGAGCCTACGTCACCAGCGCCTTTGTCAAACATGGTCTTACGGCTACTACCAATGTGTTCTCACAACTGATCGGCGGACTCTGCAAGCTGCCGCTGGCTAAGATTCTCGACATTTGGGGTCGACCTCAGGGTTTGGCGCTGACTGTATTTTTCATGGTCATTGGCCTGATCATGATGGCTGCTTGCCAGAATGTCGAGACTTATGCTGCAGCACAAGTTTTCTACTGGGTTGGGTAAGTCTCCCTGCGCTACTGCCAACGTTTTGGGCACCTTCCTTCGATACGTGCTGTTTGCTTCTGAATTTGAAACTGGAAGAACCTGTCCCGCTGATTCTCTCTTGTTTCATTCTACAGATTCAACGGCATCGCATACACTTTGCAAGTCTTCCTCGCCGATACGTCGCAGCTTAAAAATCGTGCCTTCATGTTCGCCTTTATCAACTCCCCGTTCATCATCTCGACACCAACCGCTGGTTATGTCTCCCAAGCCTTCCTTGATAAAGGCACATTCGGCTGGAGATGGGCATACGGTACTTTCTGCATTGTTGTACCCGTTGCAACAGCACCTATCTTCTTGCTGTTCCTGTGGAATCACCGCAAGGCCAAGAGGATGGGGGCCTTGCCTGTCAAGGAGTCGAGTGGCCGCACTCTGCTACAGTCTATCAAGTATTACTGTATTCAGTTCGATTTGTTTGGAATCCTGCTCGCCGCGGCCGGCATGGCGCTTTTCCTCCTGCCATTCAACATCTACTCCTACCAAGCGGATGGTTGGCGCTCTCCGATGATCATTTGCATGCTCGTGTTCGGTGTCGTACTTCTCGTCTTGTTCGCTCTGTACGAGAAGTACTTGGCTCCAGTCAAGTTCATCTCCTTCGAACTCCTCATGGACCGCAGCGTCATGGGCCCCTCTATCACGGTTGCGGTTGCATTCATCTCCTTCTACATCTGGTCAGCCTTCTTCACCTCGTTCCTCCAGGTCGTTACTGGGGCTTCCGTTGTGCAATCCACATGGGTCTCACGTATCTACAATATCGGAAGTTGCTTCTGGGGTTTGATTGTGGGTCTACTCATTCGCTGGACTGGTCGCTTCAAGTGGATTGCACTCTACTTTGGCGTTCCTGTGCACATTCTCGGCGTCGGTCTGATGATCTACTTCCGTCAGCCAGGTATTGACTTTGGATACATTGTCATGGCTCAGGTTTTCATCGCCATCTCAGGAGGAACACTCGTTATCTGTGAACAGATTTCTGTCGTGGCTGCTGTGTCTCACCAACATGTCGCTGTTGTATTGGCAGTACTTTCCATGTTCTCTTCGATTGGCGGCGCCATCGGAAGCACCGTATCCACGGCTATTTGGACTGGAGTTTTTCCCCCAAGAATCCATGAGTATCTTCCCCCTGAAACGCAGAAAAACGCTACATTTATCATCGCGTCCTTGCCCACGCAATTGTCATATCCTAGGGGCACCGCAACGCGAGCGGCGATTGAAAGGGCTTACGGCGAGGCCCAGAGGATCATGTTGTCTTCGGCAACTGCCGTCTTGGTTGTTCTCATCATCGGTGTTGGTATGTGGCGCGATATCAAGGTCAAGAACTTCCAGCGCGAGAAGAGTGCTCAGCACTAGATGCCAGAGCAACATATTTCTCGGACAATAGCATGATGCGTACGTAATAATAGGATAGCGATCATTGAATATACTCCCTGCGGGAAAGTTATACCTCGATTTACGCGTTAGGTCTTGCAATATGTTCGTGTATATGATCATCGGTGTTTTTACATTGCAAGCTCAAAGGTGGAGCTTGTTTCGTGGTCGTCCTTGGGCTGCAATGAGTTCGGAAGTAACATTCTTTGCCGCAATTCATCGTGCGACTTGTCAGTTGTCGACATGGGTTTGTTTCCAGGGATGGATATCTGGAAAGGAATACCTCATAGTCTAAGTTTCGTGTGGCTGGGGTCGCACATGTTACGAGACACGGACATCGCGAGGTGAGAGGACACATTTGAGTGAAGGCAACATTTATGGGATCGGAATAAAGACTCAAGTGGGACCAAGATTAAGTCAAATACTCAAGGCTATTTTACTGGCTGCTTGTTCTTCGCGGCGAGGTTGGATGAATGCCTGATCTACAGCACCGAGTAGTGAGACTTGGGTAATCGTATTGTCACAAAATTGTGATTGGTAAACTACAACAGTTTCAATGTCTTGGGCTTTAACTTGCAAACTGTCTGTATGCCGTAGATCGTCACGCGATGGTATATATGATGTGTTGGTGTTTCCTGGGATCGTATCAAACTATAGGGTACGCAGCCATGGCAGGCATCAAGTTCCGAACAACATCTACGATAGCGCGCAACACTTAATATCAATATGAACAATCCAAGTTGTGATGTCCCAGGCATTATCATCTACACTCAATCCCATTCATCCGCGAGATAATGGCCGTCCGCAAAACAACTCAAGCCGGATGACCGGAAACCGCTCAGGTTCAATCTCCAAGATCCTCAATTCCCCAAAGCCAAGCATCCACCGTGCGGGGTACCTTCCACCGCAGCCTTGTGTGGCAAGCACCACATACCGACGCGTTATTATGTCAGAGATTAAGAAAAAAGAGAGGGCTGGCGGATGCCCGATCTCTTATCAGGTACGATTATCCCATTAATCGAGCCAGCGAGGACCCCGCGAGCGCAAGGAGTATAATTGAACAACGGGGCTCTCGATTCCTTCCAACACTTACAAACTCCCATCGCCACTTTTTGAACAACCACGCACCCCCTCCCCTTTCCGCATATCGGTGAAGCCTTTTTTATTTTTGTTCACTCTCGCGTAACGTAAACCATGGCGTCCATCGCGATCCTCTATCCGTCGGGCCACGACTTCGATCTCAAGTACTACTTGGACACGCACATGCCCCTTGTTGAAAAGTACGTCAGTTGCTATTTTCGTGAAACACCGAAAGGGCAGTGTAGCACGAGGAATTCCCTTCTTCTGGGTGTGGAGAGAGGAAATCTATCGGCTTCGCCGTTTTGGAGGTGTACTTCCCTTTTTTGTTATGAGTGGACGAATAGTAAGGCTGACTTGGCGATTGTTCTTTGGTGATCACTAGTTCATGGAAGCCAGAGGGCCTTCGAAGCTGGGAAATCACGCAGTTCGAGGCGGGACAGCCATACCAGATCCAGGCTATTCTCAAGTTTGACGACTTGGCTGCGTGGGAGGCTGCATCGACGGGGAAGAATGCACCTGCTGTGTTTGGTGATATCCCCAAGTTTACGACGGCGCAGCCCGTGGTGGTGAAGGGGTCGCATAGGGCATCTTCGAAGCAGGGCTGAATGTTTTGATGATGACTGATTATCAATTCTCAGATTGGACAACCTGGAAGAGTGCCGACAATTTCGTCACAAATATTACAAGACTTCTCAAAAGTTCATCAAAAATTGTCTATTCGACATGTTGTGATGTCATATTCTCTAGCTACCCATTGTGCGGCCTGGTATCATTAGATGGTGCCATCCATGACACGCGATGCATCCACGACTCTTCAGCTCGTCTAGAAGAAAACTCTCATCTTCGATCGCAGAAACAAGACACATCATGCACTTTCCCATTCAGCAGCTTACCCCAGCTTCAGTGTCACCATTGCAAAAGATCCAAACATTTTTTCTTTTCGTCAATTTCACCAATCCCGTCCCATCAATCGCGGGATACAAGCAAAAACAAAATCTCATCAAAAGACGGCCTTGGCGCGCCACCCACACACTTCGTCATCAGCCCCAGCCGAGATTCGCCAGGGCCGCCCTCCCACCCCCCCTTCTCCCGCGACACCAGATTGAGACACGGAACCCGGCGCTATCGACGTGGCGCCCCTTGGAGGAACTGGTTCAGTAGCGTCTGGTTCTTTGTTTTTGTCCCCATCCCATCCATGGCGCATTGGCCAGTAATCGTTGCTGAATTACGTGCCTTTCTGTGCCACGAGCGCGCAAACCTCCATTGGGCGTGCTTGCCCGCGAACTGGGTTGGGTGACATCCGTTGAAAGAAAAAAGGAAAAAAGGGTTTCTCGATGCCCGGGCTTGCGATTGGGGTAGTGCAAGAATACGCGCATCGAAGGGACCATGATCGGAGAGAGAACCTTTGTTCGCTGCCGGGATGTCGATTTCTTTTTTTGGGTCCCCATGTCTCACTCTTGAAGAATTTCATGATCGACAAGTGACACTGACGGACGAGGAGGGGTGTTGGGCAGGGATTAGGGGCGAATTGCTGTCAATTGCAATTGACCGTGCGGGATTGAGATATACCCGTCGCGCAATATAGATCTGTTCCGACCGGGGAAATAGAGAAGGAGAAAAAAAAAGTGACGGCAATGTCATGATGAAATGCGACTCTGTGGCGCATGGGAAACCGATCGATTAGTTATTGCCTGTTGCGCAAAAAGTATGTGCATGCTCCCTCTCGTCGTATTAGACTAAACGCTGATCTACATCGCGTATCGTGATTCGTACGTGGCATTTACATGATTCCATTTACACAAGTGCCTTCCTATCGGGTGCCATACTTTTTGCCAGTCCCAGGTCCTTCTCTTCCGTCGTCGTCCATCATTTGCACCCGACTTCTATCTACAGCAGCTGAAACATGGCAGCAAGCGCGAGTGGCAGTGCTACATAGAGACCTTTGCTGGCAATGTTCAAGCTGTCTGCAGCGCTTGGTGTCGTTGTGGTCGTGGGCTGGACAGATCCGCTGGTAGCAGAGCCAGAGGCGGATGGCTGAACAGAGTCGGTTGGCGCGGCGGTGCCGGTAGGAGACGCCGTGGTAATGCTGTTGCTGCCTCCGCCGGATTTGCCCGTGGCTTTGTCGACGATGAACTTGACAATATCGGTACCGTAGTTCTTGAAATACGAGCCGTGGACCGCACTCACGTTTCCGACGTCGCAGTAGACATCGCCAGTGTCGCACCACGATGAGATAATGTTGGCATACTTCAGGCACTTGTCGGAGTTCTTGCGGGGGAAGAGCTGGTCACAGTGCCAGTCTCTGAAATCATAATATCCAACTTCCTGCTCGCAGATTAGACAAGAGAGCACAGCTGTCTGCCGGAGTGGACAAAAAAAGTAGCACATACACCATTCTTAATGCTGGTTCCCTTGTTGTAAGTGATATTGGCAACGTGGGTTGGGTCGCCAAAGAGAGCAACAGCAACAACTGTGTCGCAGCAATCGATTAGTGATTCAATCTCGCAAGAAAAAAAGCTGAAGGTTGATTTTTAGCTTCCTCACCATGGTTATCGATCTTGTCGGAAGCAATGGCAGCGGTATCGGCAAATCCAGTCTCATCCGTGCCGCAAAGGGTATCCAACGTTACATGGGCGCCCTGTGAGTAACCCATAAGAGCAATCTTGTCATTGGGGCAAGCCTTAACGTGGTCGGTGATGAGTTCCGTCAGGTTTTTGGTGCCGTTTCCGACTGACAGAGGGTAAGAGGGACTGGCCAGAGTGGCAGGGTAGTCCAATGCCACAATCTTGGTGCCCTTGACCTGCTCCTTGACTCTGCTGCCAATCAGGCTTCCAGCAACGCCGATGCCAGGCTGTTCACCGGTGCCACGAATGCTGATGAGGTAGAGACCTTCGGCGCAGCCTTGGACGCTGTCACCAGCATCAGGCTCGGGGATGGTCGCGCGAGCCGCGAGCAAAGCGAGGGGGGCGAGAATGTGCTTCATGGTGAATCAGCTGGACGCACTTCGAGTTGCTGGGAATCGAGATGTAATCGACAACAGGACGGGATGCGGCGCGACTAGAAGACCAAAGCAATTGCAACGACGATTTACGTAGAAGCACCGAATACAGTACTTGCAGACGAAGACGTTCGCTCGGAGGACACAGCAAAGCAGAGAAGGGAACGGGGAGTCGGATAGCAGCGCAGGCGGATCATGATTCTTAAAAAGGGCTGCATGGCCGCCCTACCCGTCGCCTTTGGTGGCTGTAAGCTCCGCAAGCTAGGGAGGCGTAAGCTAGGATAGCTGACGACGTTTGGGTCGTTTCTGGGAACGGCGATCGGATGGAAGTGCATACGCGATGCTCGGGTCTGCTTAGCTCAAGCGAGGCATGACGCCGCCTCGCTCCTTCCTGCTTTTGCCCGGACCCCTGCCCTTGTCTTTCCTGGCCCAACACTGAGTACACACTTTTTTTTTTCCCTCGTTCGCACAAAGACGTAGACCAGACACCACTCTCTCTCCCTTGTTCAATTATTGCGGACTGGATTGGAGCCTTCTAATGCCAAACAGCTTCAATGCAAATGGGGCGAAGGAATGCGAGGCCAAGGGTCAAGTCCCATCTGCGTCCCGCCTGGGCCAGAAGCCTCTAGCGTCGGTCAAATTCCCGTTCTGTTCAGGCTACCACTAACTCCACCACCACCACAATGTCGCTTCGATGCTGCTTCGATGTCACCAAGCACTAACTGTCCTGCGTCCTGACATGGAAAACTCCGCGAACCCTACTGAACGGACCGGGCATGCCGTGGCGCCGGACTGAGTCGTCAAGCGTGCTACGCCACGGTGGCCCGTTGACTGCACTAGAGCCTGGAGATTCGGGGTCTGGAAGCCTGGAAATCTGGAGGTCTGGGGTGTCGACGATATCCATCGCTCAGATTGATTCTCGCGTCACGTCGAGCACTTGCAGCAACAGCCGCAAGCCTACCTT